>CAUYLG010048180.1:0-27144 GCA_963573385.1 Cacajao melanocephalus | reverse complement strand
GCCTCAGCCTCCTGAGTAGCTGGGATTACAGGTGTGAGCCACCATACCTGGATAATTTTGTATTTTTAGTAGAGATGGGGTTTCTCCATGTTGGTCAGGCTGGTCTCAAACTACCAACCTCAGGTAATCCACCCGCCTCGGCCTCCCAAAGGGCTGGGATTACAGGCGTGAGCCACCACACGTGGTATAGCTCTTTTTTTTTTTATTTATTCTGCTACAGGGTGGTATATTACCTTTGATGCCCTTATCACGGACCAGTTTGTCTACCCTTCTGGGTTACGGTTTGAAGGATGAGATTTGTTATTAATTCATTTTTTTTTTTTAGTATTAAGGGTTGGATGAGGAGAGAGGAGAGTTCTTGGAGATGAAAACAACCCTTTCTGAGTGATCTGAGTTGAACTCTGTATTAGTTGTCCTATGCAAAGTCCTACTCCACTCAACCATTATATCCCATTTTCTAGGTTTTAGCTTGTTACCTAACTCTGTACAGTCCCGTGGAAGATAATACTAATGTACTTATTTTGTTGGTTGAATTTTTCTGGCTTTGGCCATTGGGAGTTCTTTCAGTGGTCTCTAATACCCCTTTGACATTGCATCTATTATTGTGTTTTTAATTTTTGTTGTTGTTGTCTTTTTTTTTAATTCTTCATCATTCAACTTGATGTGTTTTTAATTTTTTAACACTTCCTATTTTCTGTCATTATAAGATGTGCCCAGGTCATCTCGTATTTTTCTTGGCCAAGCCCTAGGATTATCCATTTCTCCAAGGAGCCCTGCTTCATCTTATTGGAGAAACCAAGATCCAGGTGTTGAATGGAAGAAATTTTAAATACAGTTTTATAAAGTTTTTCTAAAAGTGTTCTCCGTTTACCAATTACAATTTATTGGTTGTATTTTCCCTCAATCATTAAAGGAAATGATACGTTTCTCTCCTTGATGTAAAAAAATACTTCCTTGGTATTTTCTGTCTTTCTTATTCACTGGAACAGTGTTTCCTATCAAGTGTGTGTTCCGTGAGCTTAAGTTCTGTGCGAGGCTCTGTGGAAACAAAGTTTAATTTCATAATCAAATGATTTGGAAAGCATAGTGTAAGTATAGCCTCTGGAAAATAACATTTTACATTGACAAATGATAAAAGCTTTATTTTCATCTTTCCACAGTAAAGAAACATAGTTGACTTACTTTAACACAGATTTTTTTCCAAAGTTACTTGAATATAGATATTATTATTATTTTTGGAATGTGTACTTGACATCTTCCAGAACTTGTATTCCTTGGAATTCACTTGGGTCAAGGCAAACATAATACCTTGACTTGGAAATCACTTGCAGCTATACTGTACAGCAGTTGAAAGAAGTATTTTCTTTTACATGCGCTAAGGCTAGAATGAAAAGAGTCATTTTGAGGTGCCCTGTGGTTGAATGTTCTTTTCCTCAGAGTGTTGGATCTCTCTTTCATCTCCTTGAGGACCAATCCTTCTAGCTTTGCCAAACTCAGGCTCATGATGGGTACCCATAGTGCAATTAAAATGCAATTATAAATTAAAATGGTACCTTAATGGAAAATGGTATGGGTACCTTGTCCAATAGTGTTGTTGTTCATGGAGTTGAGAATAATTGTTTCATCCATCTCACTGAGCAGTTAAACCAAATCATTTTTTCCTTTTTGAGATGGAGTCTTGCTCTGTAGCACAGGCTGGAGTGCAGTGAGGTGATCTTTGCTCACTGCAACCTCTGCCTTCCAGGTCCTGGTTCAAGCAACTCTCCTGCCTCAGCCTCACAAGTAGCTGGGATTACAGGCATGTGCCACCATGCCCAGATAATTTTTGTATTTTTAGTAGAGATGGGGTTTCACCATGTTGGCCAGGCTGTTCTTGAACTCCTTACCTTGTGATCCTCCTGCCTCGGCCTCCCAAAGTCCTGGGATTGCAGGCGTGAGGCACCGCACCCGGCCAAACCAGACCATTTATCCACAACACTGGCAGCATAATTTCCAGGTCCTATTTTTCTCATAAATCTCTGGAAGATGTGTTCCAAAACAGAGTGTATCTTAGCAATTAAATAAACGATGGTTTGTTTCTGTGAATTTACTGAAATTAGGGAAAATAAATTCAGCAAAACCTTGATCAACAAAATGTAACTGATTAGAACAATCAATTACCTAGATTTTTTTCCTTCTGAAATTATGCTTAGGGAAATCAGAGACAGAAGATAACAAAATAAACTGATATCAGGAAAATCAACTTCAGAAAATTAATGTTCAGTTCAGGCACACACACATTTTTAATATTTTTTACCTGTAGAACAGTGATGTAAAACTAGAATAGAATTATTTTTATTAATGATAATGTAATATAAAAACAGCATTTCTTAAATGCTTGCTATAAGCCAAGTACTATTCTAAGTAATCTACATATATTTAATTCTCACAATGAATGTATGAGGTATATGCTATTATATTCATTTAATGCATTGAGAAACTAAAGGATAGAGATATAAGGTAACTTGCCCAAGGTCACATACCTTCTAAATAGTAAAGACTAGAATTTGAATCCAGGCATCCTGACATGAGGATGCTGGACCCATTTAGAATTAGTATTAGTTCACATTGTTAAGTCAATATGAACAACTGGATTAAGTGTACAATACTTTCATAAAACTGGTAGGTTCTTGAAATCAAGCATGCATAATTTCTAATTTTTATGCACAGACTAGATCCCAAGAATTGACATTTTTAACAAACACAACCGCTCTTCCTCATTTGCATTATTCTATGTCAGGTAGTTCACAGACAGTACTTTGAGAAATGCTTGTAAAGTAACGTAAGTTCTGAGAGATGTAGAATACAGAAGGCAAATATTGTAAGAACTTGAAAGCTTTAATTTAAATGTTTACACTTTGCAAGCAAAGAAATGGTGCATTTAGGCTGCTTTATTTCTTGGGGTCTTGCTGTCTCACTTTATCTTCTCTTCTAAACATTACTTCCTTCCTTCTATAATACCATAGATGTATATTAAGTGCTTAATTTGTGTCTCATACTCTTATAGCTAGAGACATCTTTATAAGTGCAAAAAGTTTAAAATAATAATTTATATTAGGCTACATTAAGTCAAGCATGCATAGTTAAGTTCCTAGGGTAATCACTAAAGAAAGAGTTTTAAAATGCTAATAGAGAGAAAATATGAATAGTAAAATAGTTATTTGACCCAAAAATAGCAAGAAAAGATAGTAACAATAATATAAAACAGATGGATGAAATAGAAAATAACTATATCAGTAATAACATTAAATATAAATTGAGTAAATAATCCAATTAAGAGCTAGAATATCAGAATCAAACTATATGATGATGACAAGAGTCCATCTTAAATAGAAGATATAGAGAAGTTGAAAGCAAAATGTAAAAGGTATATCATGCAAGTGGTACTTACCAAAAGAAATTCAGCTTAGCTATACTGACATTAGAAAAAGGAGACTCTTATGACAATCTGTTAGTAGCTAAAGAGAGATACACCTCAAAATGATAAAAAGGTCAGTCTCCTAGGAAGATGAATCCCAAGTCTTCATCCACCAATAGTGTAACAATTAAATATATACTGTAAAAAATTGATGTAACTAAAAATTTTGATAGAAAAATCTATAATCATAATAAAAGACCTTAACACATCTCTTGAGAAGTTATTTTTTAAAAGTAAACAAAAATTCTGTAAGGAAAGATCTTAGAAACACAATTAACAAACTTGACTGAATAAACATATGTTAACTCTTTCACCCAAAAATAATAGAATTCACATTATTTTAATTGCAGATGAAACATTTTAAAAATTAATAAGATCCTAGTTCTTATAGCAAATATTAATGTATTTCAAAGCCTCGAATAATTTTTAGTTTTTCTAACTGGAGTAAATTTATGTTAAAGATTAGTAACTGAAAGATAATTAAGATATTTCCAACCCTTGGAAACTAAACACTTTTAAATCCCAGGGATCAAAAAATAAATTATAATGGAGATTTCAGACCAGGCACAGTGGCTCATCCCTGTAATACCAATACTTTAGGAAGTTGAGGTGACAGGATCACTTGAGGCCTGGAGTTTCAGACCAGCCTGAGCAACATAACAAGATCCCATCTGTACACACAGAAAAAGTTAGGTGAGTATAGTGATGCATGTTTACAGTTCTAGCTACTCAGGAGTCTGAGGTGGGAGGATTGCATGAGCCCAAGAGTTAGAGGCTGCAACGAGCTGATTGTGCCACTGCACACCTGCTTGGGAAACAGAGTGAACCTAGTCTCTCTCAAAAAAAAAAAAAGTAAAAATAAATATATTTTTAATTGAATGATAGTGGAGATATTATATGTGAAAACTTATGGTATTCAGCTAAAGCAGTGTTTAGATGAAAATTTAAAGTCTAGGATCTATATATTAGAAAACATAAGAGGTAAAAGAGAACAATCTAAGGTTCCTGTTCAAGATGCACAAAAAACAGCAAAACAAACTGAAGACTAGCAGAAAGAAGGTAATAATAAAGATAAGACAATACATCAATTATATAAAACACAAATAATAAAGGAAATTAAAAATAAAGCTTTTTTATGGGCAACTATTTTGGCCAATTAATGATGGTCACAAATTCTTTAACACTCCTTTTATGGAGAGATGCAGTCTGTGTCTTCTGCTCGTACATCTGGTGAACTCTGTGACTATTTTGAACAATTAAATATGGCAGACACATCCCGTTCTCTCTAGATCTAGGCTTTAAGAAACTGTCAGTTTCCATTTTCTATCTGTGGGAACCTGCACTTAGAGCCCTGAGATATCATGTCAGACATCCGATTTACATGTAAGTGTTTCAGACGACTATTTTTCAACTCATTCCTGCCTGCCAGTTACCCTTCTAGGATGTCTGGCATGTGAATGAAGCTGATATGGATCCTTCCAGTTGGAGCAAACCAGCTGGCAGCTGAATAGCACCAAGTGATCTCAGTCAGTACCTCAAGAGAGTAGAAGAATCATCCAGCTGAGCCCTGCCCCACTTTCTACCCACCAAATGATAAGACATAAAAAATGTTTGTTATTTTAAATTACAAGGTTTTAGGTTATTTGTTATATAGCAATACATAACCAGAACAAATACATATAACTAAATTTGACAATTTTCAATTTTATGTTGTTTTAAATGTTCTATTATGGCATAATTTTAGATTTCTAAAAAAGTTGTAAGAATTTTGCAAAATAATTCCATATTCATATAGACTTTTCAAATGATATTTTATCACATTGGATTTCTCTATCTCTCTTCCTATCTATCCATCAACTGTCTATTTTTGAGTATCTGGGAGTAAGAAATTGACATTATTCATTACCACTAATTACCTCACACATCTTAGGGTATATTTCTTTAAAACAAAAATATTCCCTTATGTAACTGCAGGGCACTTATTGAAATAAAGAAAGCATAATTGATTTAGTACTGTTATCTATATACGATACTATACATAGGCCTTGTTCACGTGGCACCATTTGCCCTAATCAAGTGCTTTATAGTAAAAGGCAATCCTTTTGCATTCAGTTGTGTCTCCTGAGTCTCTTTTAATCTGGGACAGTTCCAGTCTTTGTCTTTTATAACATGATAACTCTCAAGAGTACAGACATCTTATGTTTTAAATTAATGATTCTTGATGTTTACTGTTTCCTAATGAATGATTCAGGTTATGTGTTTTAAAAAAAACAATACCATGGAAGTAACATACTTTTCCCAGTTTTCATGTCAGAATGTAGTTAATGTTATCTTATGCTATTATTGATAACTGTTAACTTTAATCACTTGGTAAAGGTGGTGTCTGCAAAGTTTATCCACTTTCAGGTTGCTACTTTTCACTTTGTAACTAATAGATATTTTGTGGTAGGATACTTTGAGGCTAGCTAGGTAAATGTCTTCATTCTCATTAAATGTCCACTCACTAGTCTTAGCAAATGTCTTTGCATCACTTCAAAATTCCTATGTAGAAATCCTAACTATCAATGTGACGATATTAGAAGATAGGGCCTTTGTTAGGTGATTAGGCCATGAAAATGGAGCCCTCGTGAATGAAATTAGTGCCCTTATGACAGAGACTCTGGAGCACTCGCTTGCCCCTTAAGGACACAAAAGACATTTGAGGAGACAATAAGACATCCATCTATGAACCCAGAAGCAGGCCCTCAGAAAATGCTGAATCTGCCTGCACCTTGATGTTGGACTTCTCAGCCTCAAGAACTGCAAGAAATAAATTTCTGTTGTTTTTATAATCCACCTATTTATAGTATTTTGTTATAGCAGCCTGAACAAACTGAGACAATTGGTGATTTTGGCCTTACTCCTTTATCATTTTGATGGTTGCCAAATGATTTTCCAATTGTATCACGGTTTATACATTTAATAAGAAAGAACATTTCTTCATAATTGCTTGATGATTTAATCGATTAATATTTGTATGGACTCATGTACTCCTATTTAATGGGTTGTGATTTCTTATGATCATTATATTGATGCACAAATTGTTCCAGATTTAACTAGTGGGAGCCCTTTCAAATTGCCTCTTATGGTCTTTTAACATATCCTCATTATTATTTAAGTATATCTTTACTTTCTTCCACTCCAAGATGTTCCATTCATAGGCTTCAGAGCTCGTAGCACAGAACTCCTTGCCCTTTGATGTTATCCATTTATGATATCCTACATCTGTCATTTTGTCTCTACAAGAACACCAGAATGCTTACTTGACTTTATCTCCACCAAATTCTTGAGCCTCTTCTATGATTCCAGAACCCCTAATTGGATATGCCCTATCTCCTCTATTTTTAAACCTGTCAGATATTATCTTTGCTTTCCTTAAATTACCACTCAATAAAATGGGGAATGATGCTGTATCTTGCAGGCCTTTGCTAAGTATTGGTGGACTCATGGTCATGATGAACCTCAGGGAGAACAGCAAGCTAAAAAATATGACTTCTACAATTTGTTAGCATCACAAGAACATGTAGGGCACATTATTTTGGATGAGGACACTGAGATCATTAATCATCAAAGTAGTCTAATTGTTAAGGGGACACATGTAGTGAGAAAAATGCATTTGTACTTGCTGAACAGAACATGAATGTAGCCAAAAAGTGTTTAATATTGAAATACAGCTTAATCAGGTGCTTTAAACAATTAAGCCATATAATTTATCAAAGCACAGCTCTGAATTTAAGTATCAACATTCTTCCTCTCCCCTTCTGTTCATCCTTTGGAAGCCTACCTTCCTCCTCCATTTTGTTAAGTTACCTTTGCCTTGAAGTTGACCGGAATTCAGTGGCTAGTGGCTTCTATCCTATGGAAAGAGAAGGAAAAGAGATGAAGAGCAAAAGACAAAAAGTAGAGAAAGTATTTAAAGAATTTGAAGCAAAGTGCTTGAGGATATACTTACTGTTTAGCAAATCTGAATATATTGCAACATTATTGCAAGGAAGGAGAGATATGCTAGGGAATTTCAACACTAAAGATGGTCTACTGTTAGCAGACTCATAAAGATAATTTCATTTGAATTTTTCTATTTCCTATGGCATACAATATGCTCTTTGCTAAGAGAAAATACCTCTCATATGTCATTCTAGGCATTCTTCAACACAAAGCAGGACAAGAGTACAGAGAATGGAATCAGTAGGTCAAGAGTACAGACCCTGGAATCAGTAGGAGTTGCTCTTTCCACTTAGTTTTGAGACCTTGAGCAAGACTATGAATGTCAGTTTCCTCATATTGAAACAGGGACAATAATACTTATTTTGTTATGTGTTATAAGGCAGGGGTCCCTAATCCCCAGGGCCATGGACTGGTACAGGTCTGTGGCCTGTTGGGAACTGGGCCACACAGCAGGAGGTGAGTGAAGCTTCATCTGTATTTACAGCCACTTCTCGTAACTTGCATTACCACCTGAGCTCTGTCTCCTGTCAGATCAGCATCATTAGGTTCTCATAGGACCACAAACTCTATTGCGAACTGCTCATGTGAAGGACCTAGGTTGTGTACTCCTTATGAGAATCTAATGCTGGATGATCTGTCCCCATCTCCCATCACCCCAGATGGGAGCATCTAGTTGCAGGAAAACAAGCTCAGGGCTCCCACTGATTCTACATTATGGTGAACTGTATAATTCTTTATTTTTTGAGACAGAGTCTTACTCTGTCACCTAGGCTGGAGTGCAATGGTGTGATCGTGGCTCACTGCAACCTCTGTCTTCTGGGTTCAAGCGATTCTCCTGCCTCAGCCTTCCAAGTAGCTGGAATTATAGGTGCCCACCACCACACCAGGTTAATTTTTACTCTTTTAGTAGAGATGGGGTTTTGCCATGTTGGCCAGGCTGGTCTTGAACTCCTGACCTCAGGTGATGCACCTGCCTAGGCCTCCCAAAGATGAGCCATATAATTATTTTATTATATGTTATAATGTAATAATAATGTAAATAAAGTACACAATAGATGTAATGCACTTGAATCATCCCAAAACCTCCCCCGCCACCTGGTCAGTGGGAAAATTGTCTTCCACAAAATCAGTCCCTGGTGCCAAAAGGTTAGGGACAGCTGTTGTAAGGGATAGAGTCTTTATGTGTATAAAGCTTAGAGTAGTGTGCCTACCACACAGTAGGTGCTTAACAAATGTTGCTACTACCCAAGCAGATCCCAGAATTCCATGCTGCCAAGATCCTTTCAGGGCATTATTTATAAAACAAAAGACAAGAAGATCTCCAGGCCTTTTTTTTTTTTTTTTTTTGAGATACCGATTCACTCAGTCTGGGAATAGAACTGATAATATCTTTGTTTCTTTTTTATAAAGTTTCTTTTAATGAATACCTTACATGATTCTTGCCACCAGTGAAAATAATAAACCTGTAATAGAGTGCCCATGCAGCATGAGCCTGATAGAAATGGAGGTAGCTAAAACCAATGAGACACCCATATGATCGTATTGCCAATGGCCTATTTCTAAGCTATACTTTCTCTTTTTTATATATACATATATTTTTATTGCATTTTAGGTTCTGGGGTACATGTAAAGAACATGCAGGATTGTTGCATAGGTACATACGTGGTCCCCATGTTACCCCTCCACAACTCCCCACCCCCCACTATCCCTCCCTTAGTCCCCGCCCACAGAACTCAGTGTGTGATGCTCCCCTCCCTGTGTCCATGTGTTCTCATTGTTCAACACCCGCCTATGAGTGAGAACATGTGGTGCTTGATTCTCTGTTCCTGTGTCAGGTTGCTGAGCTATACTTTCTCTAAGCGCTTATCTCCTTTTTATCTCACTGTCCACTATACATGTTGTATATACTTTTGAAACTGGAATACTCACATTGAACTTGGCCTTTCTCTTCATCCCCCACCTCTCAAAGAAGAAAGCTGCTGCTTCTCAGTATTTCCATTTTCAGGTAGAAGCACAACCATCTTTCCAGTTTTTTTAACAAAGATGAAGGGAGGGCATCTGCATTCCTTCTTTTTCTCTTCCTAACTTGTCTCTTATCCCCAGTCTTGCTAATAATATCTTACTACCAGAGTAATCCTTCTAAAATATAAAATCAGCCATGTTCAAAAATCTGTAGTATAGTACTCTCCTATAATCTTCAGAATAACATGCAAACTTCTCAAGGAAGTGTTTGAGGCTTTATGCTCTGACCCTAGCCTCTCTTTCCACAGGCTCACCTCCTACATTATTCCTTCCTGACCCTTCTCCCCAGCTATACCAGATTGCTTGCTGCTCCCTACAGGTGCAGCCTCATATATACCTGACTTTGCAGTTGCTGGTGACTATGGTCTATTTGTGTCCTCCTAAAATTTATATGTTGAGATTCTAGACCTCAAGGTGATCATATCATAGGTGGGGCCTCTAGTAGGTGATTAGATAATAAGTGCAGGGTCCTTGTGCATGGGATTAGTGCCTTTATAAAAAATGGCCCAGAGAGTCGCTTTTTTCCTTACACCACCCTGGGAAGCAACAAGAAGGCTCTATGAGAAACAGGCCCCCAAAAGACACGGAATTAGAACATTCCAGGATCTAGATCGATGTGAAATAAATTTCTGTTGTTTATAAGCCATCTAGTCTATGGTAGTTTTGTTATAGCAGCCAGAACAGACTAAGACACTGGGCTTTTTTCTGCAATTTTCTCTATAGCAGTTGCTACATTTTACCCAACCCAGCAAAATCTTCCATCCTTAGTCTCCTAAATAGTTCCAAAGTATCCTTCAAGACCCAGAACAAGCATTGCGTCCTCATGTCTGTTAACCCTTCTCATGCAATCTTTCTCTTTTCTCATAGCTCTGACCATGCTATATTCTAACTATCAATTTTCTAATTTATCTTCCTCTAGATTGGAAAAAACTTGAAGTGAAGAACTATATCTTAATTATCTTTATTTTCTCAGTTACTTAAAAAATTTCTGGTATATAGAAGGTATTCACTAATGCTTGTTGAATAAATGAACAATGAGACCAATAAATATTCAAGTCACACTAACAGTTAAGTTAGGTGTAGTAATATTCAACAATTGCTAATACCTCACCCTAACTATAATACATAGATTTATCCTAATTTCAAGCACATTCTGAGGATATTCCTAAGGGTAAGTGATTAAGAATAAAGAATGCCTCTTAAAGATCCTACAAGAAAAATCTGGATTATTCTCATTTATCATCCACATAAATTCTGGAAATTAGAAGTGGGAATGTTTTAGAGATTACTCCTAACTCTATTCCAGCAGATGTGAGGAGGACAGCCAGGGTTTCATCTGCCCCATTCAGTGCACTTTTACTTCATGGTTCATCCAATCACAAGTGACAACTTACTCTTAATTATTTCTTCCTGTCACTAATGTGAGGAGACAGACTGCCAGTAGAAACTGGCTTAGGGGAAATAATTCAGAAAGAAAAAAAAAATCACATATTTTTACATAAGTGTCCAGGCAGTGTACGTTGACTGATTTTCTATTAATGAACAAAATTTCTAATTGGTTTAGTCACTGTCTTTTGTAGTTAATGGGAAAAATATGTAGACTCTGATGATTTGGCCATCAATTCCTTGAGGAAAATATCTCTGGAGAATGCAAAAAGGTGGCAAATTGACAGTGTGTTTCTTGAAGTCATTTTAAGCCTTTTTCTCCAATTGCAATGTAATTTATCCTCTGGAAGCAAATAGGAGTTTCTTTCTAACAGGATTCACTATAGCATGGAGTTTGGCACAAAAAAGGTCTTTTGATTTATTCAAGGAGGCTTACATCCTAATACATCTTAATAACACACCATCCTACTATTGCTTGAATCCATTCTATAGATCAGGCTTTCCTTCAGCAGAATGTTTCCTATATGAGAGCAGAGATATCATCTGTCTTGTTTACTTACATACTAATACTACAATAGTGCTACTGTATTATATCCAAACACTTTAATTGGAAAGTTCAAGTTATGATAGCTAATGGCAAGGATAAAGAACAATTAGGACATTTGTTACATATCCTCTGTATACTTTTCCAAGTAAACATATAGCTTAAGTATCAGTGTAACATACTATGAATTAATAGTGGACTAGCAGTGAACATTAATGATGAACATTTACATTCCACCACATGTACTTTTCAGTTTTATATCAGATTACCAAGATTAAACACATTTCCTTCAGCTATCTCTTATTAAGACAAAACACTTGATTAGTAATTTTATTTTCTTTGGCTATCTACCTAGAGATGAAAGTGCTAGATTATATGGTAATTTCATTTTTAATTTTTTGAGAAACTTCCATACTTTTTTCTATAATGACTGTAACAATTTGCATTTTGACCAACAATGTATGTGCGTTCCCTTTTCTTCACAACCTTACCTCAATAACACTTGTTACCACTTGTTTTTTGATAATAGCGATCTTAATAAGTATGAGATGATATTTTGCTGTGGTTTAGATTTGCATTTCTCTTTTGATTAGTAATGTTGAAGACTTTTTATATGCATGTTGGCCATTTTTGTGTCTTCTTTGGAAAAAATTTATTCAGGATCTTTGCTCATTTGTAAATCAAGTTATTTAGGGTTTCTTTTTTGCTTTTGAGTTATATGAGTTTCATATCTATGTTGGATATTAGCCTCTTACCAGATATATGGTTTGCCAATATTTTCTAACATTCTGTGGGTTTCCTTTTTACTGTTGATTGTTCTCTCTGTTGTACAGAAACTTTCCAGTTTTATGTAGTTCCACTTGCTTATTTTTGCTTGTATTGCCTGAACTTTTGATGTCATACAGTGTTACACTTTTTTTTCCATATTTTATTCTAGGAGTTTTATGGCTTCAGTTCTTACGTTTAAATCTTTAATTTATTTTGAGTTTTGTGTATATATCCAAAGGAAATGAAATTACTATTTCAAAGAGGTATCTACATTTTTCACAACAACCAAGACATGGAATCAACCTGTGTCTGTCGATGAATGAATAAAGAAATTATGGTATACATACACAATGAATTATCAGTCAGTCTTTAAAAAGAAGGAAAGCCTACCACTTTAAACAACATAAATGAACCTGGAGGACATTATGTTAAATGAAATAAGTCAGTCAAAGAAAGATGGATCATGATCTTGCTTATGTGTGGAAACTATAAATGAAAAAATCAAATACATAGAGACAGAATAGAATAGTGGCTGGGGGGCAGAGGGGCAGGTTAGGGGAAATGGTGAGATGTTGGTCAAAGAGTATAAACTTTCAGTTACAAGATGAAAAAGTTCTGGTGACAGCGTGGTGCCTATTGTTAATAATATTTTACTGTATACTTGAAATTTGCTAAGAGAATACATCTTAAGTATTCCGACCATAAAAAAGGTAACTACGTGAAGTGATTGATATGTTAATTAGCTGATGGTGATAATCATTTCAAAACGTATACATGTATCAAAACATCACATTGTGTACCTCGTGTATTTAATTTTTATTTGCCAATTATACCACATTAAAGCCAAAGAGAAAACGCTTGATTTAGACATATTCAGTTTTGCTTCTTGATGAAAAGAAAGATTAATTGATTTGTTCCTCCCTGCTGTGACTAGTTTTTAAACAGCTTGCAGTTTAAAAACTAAAAAATACACTTACATAATATAAGAATTTTTTTTTACTAATTCAAAAATGTATTTATAGTGAATAGAATGAATGGCTTAAGACCTTTTCTCCCCCACATTAGTAGATCGGCTTTAACATTTCTACAGGAGGCTTGGATTTCCAATTTTTTCACTCTCATTAGACCATAATGATCCCTTATCACTGCTGGCATTGTCAGAGATTGGACGGAAGTCCAGCAAACTGTGCATTAATTGGGCAAAGGTGTCAACATCTTCCTCACAGCTCTGCATACACAGCTGTGGGAGTACTGCCAGCTCCCACAAGAAAGCAGAATAGCGGGACTTAGACATTTTGTATTGTTTCCATTTAAAATAAAGAAGTGGGAATTGTTAACACTTTAACAGCTTTTAAGATTCTGTGAGAAAGACAGTCATTCATTTTCCCCCTTACTTTGTTTTATCCGTAATCATTTTCATCAAGAGTAGACAGTGGGGGCTCCCACACTTTGAATTCACCATGTCAAAGGTATTCTTTGTTTCAGAATTAAGGATTTTGTATTTGTATATTCAGAGAGGAAAACCAAAAGTTAAGTTGTTACTGTGCTCAAAGACTGACGAGCACTTTTTAGTAAGGACTTTCTCAATTTCAAAGAATATAAACCAAGCTCAAAGTAGCTTCATGAGAAAAGGGGAAATGTTGGTTGACATGATAAAATTATAAAGAGGGCAACAGTGAAATAGCTCAAGGGAATAACTTGAGGTAGAGATTTTCATATTTCCGGACTTGTGGTCTCATCCTCTTTCTCTCTTGCTCCCTATCTTCCTTCTTTTGATTTTAGTTTTAAACTAGTGTACTCCACAGCGTAAAGATTTGTCCTCCAAGAGCTCCAGACTTATCTTCAATAGCTTTACAGCCAGACAAAAAAGAAGCTTGTCTCCCAAATCCAGTTGGGAACTATTCAAAGGAAAAAGAAAAAGAAAAGGCAAAAGAACAGGGATGATCTCTGACTAAAGCAGCCTTAGTCCAGAGAAAATGTTAACAAATACAATAATAAGTGTTCAGATCATGTTTCTGTTCTGAGGAATAATCTTAGTTAGTTTAAAATCCTGTGTGTTACAAGTCACCCTAAAGAAAATCACTGATTTCAAAATACAGGGAAAGAGACATTTTTCTTTAAAAAAGCTAATTCCTTCATGAAGGAACAACATATTATTTTTTAAAAAAGAGAATAGAGTAATAAAGAAATAATAAAGTATAAAAGAATTCCTCTAATTGAACTTCCTTGAAGTTGGAAAAACTGCCCCTTTTCCCTTTCTTGCCAAACAAATTCATTAATCATTGTCATTCTATTGAGGAGTATTAACAGGTTATGAGGTTTCAGGGGCCCAAAAATATAAAGTCCTAATATTAATCATATGGAGACTTAATACACAAATAAAATCAGAGAGAACTCAGAGTGGCAGAAAAGTTCTGAGTGATTCTGAATTTTCTCATTCCAGATTCTGTACTAAGCACCTGACATAATATACTCAGGGCAGAAATAGAACTGGTCAGATAATCGCCTAATGACTCTTCTAGTTTTCATTTCCATTAAAATGTATCTCCTGAGACTTCAGACTATTTTTACGTAGTCAAATTTAATTTTCTCGTGTTTCCTCCCACAAAGAGTTTACATATTAAGAGAAAAAATAAAAATAATTAGTGTAAATTTCTCTGTTAATTGATGTTTATAGCCTGGATCAAGGAGGAATCTACCCATATCCTATTTTATGTATCAAAGGAGGCAAAAAGACTCCTGGAGTATAAATACCAGAACCCCTCTGAGTTCATCTTTCCAGTGTGCTGCTGCAGCATAAGAAGGGTTAAAACTTACAAGCAGAGTGAAAAATACTATAATAGTGTTCTCTTAAACATTTTTTTTTTAAAGAAAGGCATTGTGGGTTTTGCTTTTTTCTATGAAAGCCCAGGCCAGGGCAATGTTCAAGTGTCAAGGCACAGGGATATCTTATGTCTACCAAAATTTCCTGTGAGCCCTCAGGTCACACTGACCATATCTACTCTAATCCAGGATTTAAGGAGACTAGGTTATTAGAAAGGCTGGTCCCAGTAACTTCACCAGTAATATTTAGTGAAGGCCTGTTATGTGGCAGATATGAGAAAGAGATTATATAATCCCATGTTTCACAAAGCTTAATTTCTTAATGAGTGAGGCAGACAAAGAAGAAGCTAAACTAAAACAACACAAAAATATGTGATAAAGTAATAAAAGTATATACAAGGTGCACTAGGGGAACAGCTGAGGACATCACTTCTGTTTGTGGTAAAGTGAGAGATCAGAAATAACTAACAGAAGTTACATTTGAGCTGAGTCCAAAGATGAGTAGGCATTTACCAGGGAGACCAGGGGAAAGCATTCAGGCTGAGTAAGCAGTCTCAGCAAAAATTGTGAAATGTTAAGGTTCATTAGGGAAGCTGCAAGCATTTCTTGACAGCTGGCATATACGTATATGGGGTGAGGGCAAAGATCCACAAGGTCTAAAACCATGTCAAGAATCCTGGATTTTTTTCCTATTGAAAAAGTAAGCTTATAAAGATCTGGATTTTCTTGAAGATCACTTGAAAGCAGTTTGGAGGATTAATTAGGAATGACAAGATTTGAAGCAGGGAGATGGGTTAGGAGGCAGTTGTCATAGTCTAGGTGTGATATGGGGGTAGTCTAGACTGCATGAAGAAGAATCCTGGATTTTTTTCATATTGTAAAAGTAGACTTAAAAAGATTTGGATTTTCTTGAAGATCACTTGAAAACATTTTGGAGGATTAATTTGGAATGACAAGACTTGAAGCAGAGAGATGGGTTAGGAGGCAATTGTCATAGTCTAGGTGGTAACCTAGACTGCGTGGAGGTATAGGGATGGGTGGTTAGGCCTGTTTACCTGAGAATATTGCATAAGTATCAGTGTGATAGAATTGTCTGCTGTCTTGCATAATTTCCATTTATTTGATTATAGTTTGTGCATTTCTATTGTGATTTGATTTTTCTCATATTCTGTGTAGTATTTCTTCTATTGAGGCAGTATATAGCAGAGACTGCCAGCTGTCCCCTATACCTGCTCTCTTTCTTTGTTCATGATAAACCCACATATTTTATGAGTCACTGGGATAAAGACATAGTCTAGCCTTCCTGGGAGCTGGAGTGTTACCGTGACTACTTTCTGGCTAATGGGATGTGGGCAGTACTAATGCGTGCAATACCTGAGTTGTGCCCATAAAGAGAAAGTAGGATGGGTGCCTTCTACCTTCCTTCTCCTCTTCTTGCTCTCTGGAATAAGAATATGACAGCAGAAACCAAAGGAGCTGTTTAGTCACAAAGAGGAACATGCATGTTAAGAATCACAGAATCACAAGCTAGGAGAAGCATGGTGTTCATCACTGCCCGATGGAACTGCCATATCAGCCCAGATATGCTCATGCTCAGACTTCTACAAGAGAAAGAAATTCATTTCTATATTGTTAAAGTCATTGTTGTTTGAGTAACTGTTTACTCATCACACCTTTATCCTTACAAGTATAGTGCACTAGCATTTTTATTTTTAATTGATAAGAATTCAGTTTGTATGTATATATAATTTAATAGGTATACAAATAATTTTTGTTACAAATGTGTAAAATTTTTCTCTCAGTTTCTGTCTTCCATTTTACATTTTTAACTTTCTTGAGCAGTGAAGATTCAAAAAACATCTCTTCTGGAAACCAGTGTAATTTTCCTTCTTAAATGACTATTTCTTTTTCTCATGTCTCTTTTCATTATTAAAAATATTCATTTCTTAGAGTCTTGTCCTTAAATACATTCTTTTTTAAAAAAAATTATCTCTTTGACTCTTTACTTTCCAAATGTCAAAAATTATTCTTGTTCAAACAAATGTGAATTTGAAATAGAGCTTTCTAGTCTCTGTCACTTTCTTGAGCTCTAAACTGCTCTCAGCTTGCCATCTCTGCCTCAATGTACTACTGACATTTTGTGTAATATTTCCAATATCATATTCATTGTCTTTTCTCCAGATCACATCCTTTTCTTACATCCCGGTTTTTATTAATGGTATCAACATTCTCTAAGTAACCCAGACTTAAAACTCTGCAGTCGCCTCACTTTCTTGCTTTAGTCATTACACCCAGACAGTTGACAAATGCTGTAGATTCTATCTTGGGATTATGTCTCTACCTCTGTTATTGTCTACAGCTAATACCCTAATTTAAGCTCTAAAAGACGTTAGGTCCTTGACCACATAACTGATCATTTTTTGCAACTGCCTTAGCTTCCCTCAAGTCTTATACACGGTTTGGCAAACTTTTTCTGTAAACAGAAAGTAAATATGTTAGGCTTGAGGCTATACAATCTCTCTTGCAGCTACTTGACTCTGTCACCATACCAAAAAAACAGCCATGGACAATAGTTAAATAAATGGGTATGGCAGTGTTCCAACAAAACTTTGTGTACCAAAAAAAAAAAAGACAGTAAGCTACGTTGGCTCAGAAGCCATAGTTTGCCAACTCTTGTTCTAGACCATGGTATATAGAAGTTAACAAGAGGACAATTTCCTGGCTCTCAAGTGTCTTCTAATTTAGACAAATAGGAAGGGAGGAAAAATACAAAAAAAGGAGTAAATATATGAGCAAGATTACCACCTAATTCATTGCTGGAGTAAATATTATGAAATGACTGATATGACAGCAAAAGACTAAAAATTATCTTTAAGATTGAATGGTCAGGGAAAGGTTCTCTGATAAAGTGATACTTGCATTTAACCTAAAAAATGTGCAGATTGTGGGGGAAATACATGCAAGCAGAGGCAGAAGCATGTCAAAGGCCCTAGATTGCAAAGGGAATTGATTTATTTAAGGAACTTACTAGTAGGACAAGGAGTAGAACAGGTTGCTGAGGAGGACCTCATGGAGGTCTTCTCTGTAAGCCATGGTAAGGATTTTGGGTGCTATTCTACATTCAATAGAAAACAACTAGAAGGTTTTAAGGAGGAAAGTAAGAATCTTTGGTTAATTTTAGAATGAATTATAGAGGGGTGAGACAGGTAGGTGAGCAATCAATCAGGATGATATTATGGTAGTAATTCAATAAGAAAATGACTATGTTTGAAGTGCATCTGTCACTAATATGGCTGCAGTGGAGAGGATGGAGCAGACTCAGTACATATTTTCTTGGAAAAACTAATAGAACTCGGTTCTATTAATTTGGATGCAGAAGATAAAGGAAGAAGGGAAGGATGACATCTAGGTTTTTGACTTGAGTAACGGGGCAGTGATGTTTACTGAGGTGGAAAAGCATCTTACTTGTCATGTAATATCTATGATTTGTCATCTTTTATCTTTAAAACTTTGAGAGTTACCTTTATTCTTTTCTGTTTTCAAGCACTAATATTACAAGTAGTTATAATAAATCTATGAATAATTAATGTATAAGTATATAAATAATCATGGTGTATTGAATTGAAAACAGTATGCCCTTTAAAATAATATTTAAATTGACTATGTTTCTTTCTTTGCAATAGTGGAATACTTACACTAGTTAGAAAAATAAAATAGCGCATATCCAGCACTTTGATAAGGCCTTTAACTCATTCCTTTACTAAACAAGTAACACATGAAAATCTCTCTCCAACACTAGGCTAAGCAAAGATTCAGTATCTGTGGTAGCCATATCTTCAGATGGGAAAGGCCTGGATTAAGTTTGGATTAGCTAGGTTGCAGATAAGGAAGTCATCAACAGTATATTGCAGGTGACATCAGAATGTTTCCCCTGGTATCACTTTAGTATTATAGTTAGCAATTTGATAATGCAGGTAAAATGGCAGGCACTAGAATTGTTTGGCAGTCACTGACATTTCAGAACATCCAAGCAGCATTTAAAATTACAATGATAAATCATGATGTGAATTTTTGGAAGGGATAAGAACAAAAACAACAAACCTAGAGACCACTAATGCTGGTACTGACTGGGAAGGGCATACACACTGTACATTGCAGTATGATAGACAACAGAGTTACAAAGGCAAATAAATGAAGACCTCTCACTTTAAGAAATTTATAATCTAATTCAGTTTGGCTATAACATGAGACTCATAAAGGAAAAGAGTGAGGATTAAGTAAAGAGTTTTGAAGAAGAGAATAACACAATGTTAATTGTTCTTTAGGAAGATTGATTGGGTAGTTCTGTGAATCAGAGAGCGAGAAGACAATGAAGTTGAGAAACAAATTAAGATGTTAATTCCATTTACTATTACAATGTCTTCAAATAAATACGTGAATGAATTATTAATGTCTTCTTTTATAAAAGAAAAATATTTTTCAGACATCTTGAAGTCAGCTATGAAATGTGTTAAAATAAAAATAGGAATATTCTTGTACTGTCTGAAATTTATTGTGAGTTATTTATAGAATAATACTGATTTGCTAAGCACTTAATCTAACCGATCACTGGCATTTTTCAGCCTTTACTGTATGTCAGGCACTGTCCTATAAAGTTGACAACTTATCACAGATACTTACCCGGACCCTATGGAGAAGAACTTTCACCACATTTCCACCCAGAAGGATATTCAGGCCGATTATATAACCAGTCTATGTTCGCCCAGCTAAGAACTCAAACCCAGTTCTGTTTCACTCCAGAGCCTGTGACTCTGCTCTTAAACCTTTCACCATCAGATTTCATTGAAATGGTAATTTGTTCTCCAGCTATTTTTTGTGTTGAAGAATAGCTTTTTTTGTACCGTGTCACTAATAGCTCTGGGAACATCAAGTTGAACATTTTAGTTATTACTGTTTGTTGATTTCTTCAAGTTTAATCTTAAAAATAAAATTGACTTTTTCTTCATGAGATTGTGAAGTTATAACACACAAGGAGAGAATGACTTGGGGTTGTAGAAATGTATTTGAAACCCTATCAGTGCCTGTCAATTTATATAAATAGATCCTGCAAGTCCCTGTGACATTAAACAGTGGTCAGATTACACGGCTGGGTTCTTGAGGAGATTACCTCTGCCTTCGGCAGAGTATGAAGGCTATATTGAGAACTAATGTTTATTTCACTGTTTGGAGTCTTCTCTTTTAAAAAAATGTAATTATATACTGTGAAAACCTTTTCTAGGTGGAATTTAAGGGAATCATGTATAGTGAAAACTCAAAAGAGTGAAAGTCTTCTATGAATACAAGTGGACTGTCCTCTCTTATAACTGTGTTGAATGTATCAAACCATCACTGGAGTTGCTCTGAAAGAAGGAGCATAATGCTAGGGGTTGTGGATGACTTAAACTTTTCATGCTCCTTTTCTCTTTTAGGGGGTATCCTTTGAAGCATGCTATACACAAAAAAATTAACCACACACATTTCCTAATTTCTAGGTAATCTAGAACTCTCCCAAAGCCGGGCTTCTCTGATAAGTTAGTACCAGAAGCTTCTTCCGCCCTACTTCCTGCATATGGGTCTTTCAAACAGACTCAAAATCTCCTTACCCAATCAGTTTCACGGAGTGAGGGTTACCCCACATTTCCAACAACAGGCAGAGACACTAGAACAAAGAGGACTTGTGCAGGCAGCCTTGCCTCTGCGGCAAATACTTTCATGCGTGTTTTCTATAAGGAAGATAAAATGTAAGAAAAATGGTGGCACAAAGCATAGTCTAAATCCTTTTAGTAGATAATGAGATGAAGGGGAGGAAACACTCCCATATGGCTGCATTTTTAAGGCCCAGGAATACTGCCTCTTTGAAAAGGACTGCCACAGGTTCTCACCAATTGCATTGTTAGCCTTCTTTTGGTGAAAAGTTAGAGAATGAATATAAGGTTGAAAGCAATCTCTTTAGAACTTCTCTGAATGTGAAAAAAGGTATAAAAATTCAACTTCATTATAGCAAAGGGTGATTTTTATGTTTATATATTTTACAAGGCCAAAATATGAACAAAAAGGAATAAATAGTTTTGTTACACAACTATATCCAATAAAGTTGTGGTGAGAGTTGTCCTGAAAATTAGTGTTAAAGTTATAAACAAACACATTTAAAATATATAATGCCTATATATTATATTTTACCTTCTTAAGTAGTAAAAAGTAAAACAAATAATAGAAAAAATATAAGTAAAAGGGTAATTATTGCATCTAAGCATTAAAAACACAACAGACTTCTTCTACAGAAATGTATAATTAATTTACAAACAAATATGAGAGACACAAAGAATTAATTAAAAGAAAAGTAGTCACCAATATAGCTAGTGATAGTAGTTACTCATTGGACATGTAGTGCCAAGCCCCTGGTTAAGGCCTTTACTTATCTCCATTAATCCTTGAGAATTATATGCCATAGCAGACAGTATTAGTACAGTATTCTTATTTTACAATAGAAAAACTAGAGCCTCAGAAAGGTTCAATAACTTGGCCAAAGACACACAGACATAAATGTAGGAACTGGAGCTGATGGGTGTCAATTTCCACATTAATATCGGCTAGTCTGAGCTATTTAACACGTTTATCAGACTCAAGGTTTCACTGAAAGGTGTAAAGGTAAAAAAGTGACTGTGAAAATTAATTCTGAAGAATCTTTATTAAGAGGAAAGACAAGCACTCCATTGGTTAACTTAAAATTATTTTCTAAGAAAATTTCCTGGGAGGAAAGACTCTTGAATTCTCTTTCATTGCATAAATTTGAGGAAAGTTCATTTTTGAAAATCTAATGTAAAATTTTAACAACCACCGGTTCAATTTCAAATAATTTCTGCACATATTTATAACAGCCACTATGATACAAAACAGGAGGAAAAACTTAATGTCAAAGCAGTTATTTCTAGGATTTCAGAGATAAGTTTCTGGATGAATCCAATACTCTTGAGCCAATAGTGCTCCAAGCAAAACAAATTAAATTTCATTAGGTCTTTCCAGGCCTCAAGACAAGTGAAAATTCTGTGTGATATTTGTCTCATGCAATATCATGCTTCACAGACCAAGACCATAAAAGGCAAAGGATATTTGGATTAGCTATTTTATCCGAGCTTTTGGCATAAAATTTAGATCTGCATAATTACAGACAAAGTACACAACCCAGAGAAGGTGCTGATCTATGCATAGAAGCTATGTATTTCTCCTAAGTGAATGTAGGTTATCTCAGCTTTCTGAATGACTGAACTTTCAAGGCAATCATCATCGCTAGCTCTTAAAATCCTACTGACACAGTCCTAACTCTGACAGTAGAAGATACAACCAACACTTTGGTAATTCCGACCAGGTCTGCCCAGTCAAAGAACTATGCTCTCGTTTCCAAATGCCTGTTAGGAGATACCAGTTATTTTATTACAGAATATTTAAAAGGCAATAATAGTTGTAGTGGGAACAACAGTAGTTTTAAATGACTAAAGCCACACTATGATGACTAGGAAAGTAATTATGTTTGAAAAATCATTTTAAGCATAATTGAATGCATATCAAACCGCAGCATACAGTGATACATTCATCCATTTCACTTAGTGAATGGTGGTAAAATAAATCATGGTAACAAGTATGACTCTTGCCTTCATGGAGCTTATCATATGGGGGGAAGAAGACAGTAAGTAAAAGAAAATAACATCTTAATTAATCAATAATTACAAATTGCAACAAGTGATATGATAGAAAGAAGGTGATGTGATAGAAAGCAGAGAACTGAATTCTGCTACTCTTCACAATGTGAGCAGAAGCCTCTCTGATGAAGTGCCAGTTTAGCTTGCTGCAAGCCTAGAGAAGAGCACATAGAACAGAGAACTGAAAAGGTTCTAAAGCATGTAAGAGTTTGTCTTGCTCAGGGAACAGAATAGAAGTCATTGTGTTTGGGAGTGAGAATGATAACACTGAAAATGCAGCAGGAGCTGGATATTGCATGAGATGTAAGGCAAGGTAACCTCAAGTTTTATATTGTTAGACAAGATTTCATTCTACATGCAATGGGAGCCATTGACAGTTTGGAAGGAAATTGTGAATTTGATTGACATTTTTAAGTTCAGCTTGACTGGCAAGTGAAGAAGAGTTGCAAACACATGAAAAGTTACAACAGGAGTCTAGTCAAGAGATAATGCAGTTTAGACCAGAATAATGGCAAAGATGATGGAGAAAAGATGATAGATCCAAAGTATGTATTTAGCAGAACTGATAGATTCTGCTGAACTAGATGTAGAAGGTAAGGGAAAGGGAATCACTCCTAGAGTTTTGATTTGAGAAATTGGGTGATCACGGAACCATTTATACAAATGGACAAGGATAAGGAAGGAATAAAATTTGAGTTCAGTTTCTGATATCTATTGGATAGCTATATTAAATGTCAAGTAAGCACTTAAATATATAAATCTTGAAATCAGAGAACATCTATGCACCACACTAAACACAAGAAAATCACTGTGCAAAAAGACCCTGAATCATTTGCTTATAAGTGATCTTACGAACCATGAATTCTTCCATTTGTACTCTAAGACATCACCTTAAAGAGAAAAGCAAGAAGAGAAAAGGGACACTCAAGAAACTGCTATTCTAAAAAGTCTAATATTAACTTAATCACTATTCAATTACTGTAAATGACACTGGACATTTAGTTAATTTTTTCCTGCTAAAGAGTGAGTGGGGCCTCGGCAGGGCATGGTGGATCACGCCTGTAATGCCAGCACTTTGAGAGGCCAAGGCGGGCGTATTGCAAGGTCAGGAGGTCGACACCATCCTGATTAACATGGTGAAACCCTATCCCTACTAAAAACATAAAAATTAGCCAGGCGTGGTGGCATGCACTTGTAGTCCCAACAACTCAGGAATTTGAGGCAGGAGAATCGCTTGAACCTGAGAGGCAGAGATTGCAGTGAGCTGAGATCATGCCACTCCACTCCAGCCTGGGCAACAGAGTGATATTCTGGGAAAAAAAAAAAAAATAGGGACTTGTATGGAAGTACAGATAATCTATTAAAAATATAAAGGAATTTTATTTTTGAATATCTAGACTGTAGCATTAGTTAAATTTGCATCCTCACTATATATTATAGAAAAATAATTCTGGTTGCAGAAACTTTCTGTCTCAGATAACTTATCTTGATGAAATTTAGGTACTGGGCAGGCATCTGTGCCACCAGGAAAAGCACTGGGCAGGATGAAATAATCCCATTTATCGCTGATATTGCCACTTGTTATGACATTGCCTTGCTTTTGGCAATTACTCTATGCAGGTCAAAACTACATGGTAAATCAATTCTTAACAAGCTGCACCGCTGATCATTAGCAAGTGCAAATAGTGTTAATTGTACTAGGTTAGCACAGACATGGAGCTTCTGATGTTTCAGATAAGATTATAAATGTCCTTGTGAAACGGAAAACTCTTTAAGCTTCTGTATCACTGTTAAAAATCTCTGCACCTTCCTCCTCAGCATAAAGATTCTCATCCCATTTCTACTTTATCTGGAGTCTAAAAATACTATATCAAAGCAAGTGCTAGCATATATAGCCGTGCATTCTGTAGCATGTATGTTCACCAAGTTCTAATTAAGTAACCACTAACGTAGTGTACTTTACAAATGTTACATCATTTGGTTCTTCCAACAGCCACATAAAGTAGATGGTACTCTACCCATGTTACAGTGTAGATGACAACACTGAAGCTGATAGATATTAAACCCAAATTCATACAATTTATGGTCAGTGTTGCAAGATAAACCCAGGCCTTTCTGACTCCAAAGCCCATGATCTAAGACTTCATTGAAGAGAATGTTATGAGATCAGATTGGGATCTTATTGAATGGAGTATCAGATGAAGAAGTTCCAGAATACCCTCTACACTGCATTTTAATTGTGAATCTATTTAATCATTCAAACACATAAAATCTTATATTGCTTTATCAATGAAGCTTTGGTCAAGTAGTCTGGGAAGATGTGTCAACAACTTTATTGGACGCTAAGCCCAATTGATTCATTGGCTCATCAGTAAGCTATACAGAGAAAATCATATTAGATCAATCAAATTTTATTATAAAGAGAAAGTGGTTCACTCAATTTCTGGCTTTTGCATATTCTGCATACTCTATCATTGCCCCATTAATTCCAACATTACTTCTTTGTAGAGACTTTACTGAGCTCACTCAAGTTCAGAGATAGGTACACCTGGGGATATTTTTCAATATCTTGCTCATGAATTCTACCATAATACTTATTCCATTGTATTTTCATGTTGATGTCTAACTTCACATTAAATTGCCTGTTTCTTCACCACATGGATTTCTGGCCTTATTTGACTTTAAATCCTCAATGTCTATTCTAGCATTTGATATATGTTAAATACTTAAGAGTACTGCAGGAATATGAGTGAATGAATGAACCAACCAAATCAACTGAGTTTCAGTATAATTATCTCGGACATCTTATAAAAAGAAAAGCTGAGCAATTTAATCACTCATTTAGTCAGTGGTGATTTTGCAAGTGGTATAGATCTAGCTTAGGAATTTTAAAGTCTTTCAGTACTTCTGATTCAGTGATAAATTAGGAGAAAAATTCTCACATCAAGAGTGTGTCATCATTATAAAAGAAACAAAATTTATAAAGACATCTTTTTCCGAATACTCAAAGAATATTGAGGCAGGCTTCTTGTGCCTAACTTTAATTCAATTAAAGTTACTTTGTCAGTGAAAAATAACCTATCTTTAAACATGTGCATTGGATGAGAGTGTTTACATATAAGGTTTTGTTAATTTTTAAGGCAGATATCTACATTTTAAGATGCTGTGCCCACTACTGTGATTTCCAAATTGTCTGCCATCTGTTGCTATTGCAATTTACCTACAGAAATTTTTGAAAGTTTGCAGACCAATTAAAACTTCTTGATTTTCAGCTGAAATGTTGTTTGTGCTATTATCTTTAAATGTACTTTTCCTAGGTAACTTCTTGAACCTTATTACTATTTTTCTCTTGCAGACTTCAGAAGACTTTATTGAAAGAAAGGATATTTTTCTGCAACTTTATAATTTTTCAGGCTGTGTATCCTAAAGCCAACATGAGAGTATGTACTCCAAAAGATATAGATTTTTATCTCATTAAAATTGAGGCAGTTTTAAAGCATACACTTATTTGACAGAGAATATAATGTATGTGAAATGTTTTATACGTTGAGTTTCTGAGCTGGAAAAAGATAAAAATATATCAATTATATTTGAATCGTTATATTGATGTATAACTACAGACAATAAATGGCATATACTTCAAATGTACAATTTGATATGCTTTGACTATCTTTATATTATACCTTTAAAGTCATCACCACAACCAAGAGATTAAACATATTCATCCTCCCGAAATTTCCTAATGTACCTTTCTCAATTGTCTCTCCTGCATCATCCTCTGACCCATTCCTTAGGCATAATTGATCTGCTTGCTCTCAATATGGATTAGTTTGTATTTTAAGATTTGTATGTAAATAGAATCATGCAATATGTATTCTTTTTTGTCTGGCTTCCTTCACTCAGTCTGTTTTGAGAAACATCCATGTTGTTGGGTATATAAAATTTGTTCATTCCCTTTTATTGCTGAGTAGTATTTAACTGCATACATACACCTCAATTTATTTACTCATTTCTCTGCTGCTAACATTTGGGTTGTTTCCAGATTGTTTTTAATACAAATAAAGTTGCGGTAACATTTATGCACCAGTCTTTATATGGATGTAGTTTATTCTTTTGGGTAAGCATGTACAAGTGGAATGCCTGGATCATATGTATGTGTAGTATTTTAAGAATCTGTCAGAGAATACAAAGTAGCAGATACAGTACTCCCTGCTTATTTGCAGAGGATATGTCCCAGGATCCTCAGTGGGTCCCTGAAACCACAAATAGTGCTGAACTCAATTGCTGACATCTCCCCATTTCTTCCACCATCACTTGCTTCCTTCCCCTGGTAATCACTGCTTTATTCTCTATCTCTGTACTCAACTCTTTTAAGATTCCACCATGTAACAAATAAAACACCAAAAGCAATGGCAACAAAAGCC
>CAUYLG010048179.1:0-32139 GCA_963573385.1 Cacajao melanocephalus | reverse complement strand
CTGATGAGGAGCTGCGATCCCCTGTAGGAGGAGAGGCATTCTGATTTCGGGTGTTCTCAGCCTTTTTTCACTGGTTTCTTCCCATTTTTGTGGATTTATCCACCTGTCGTCTTTGTAATTGCCGACTTTCAGATTGGGTCTGAGTGAACGTCCGGCTTGTTGGTGATGAAGTTTTTTTCTGTTTCTTAGTTTTCCTTTGGTGGACACCCCTTCCCTGCAGAGCTGGACCTTCCTGGTTCAGCTGTGCTTACTACGAAAGTCTCAGTCCTCAGCGCTTCCAATTGCTGTTCTCCTTGTGGGGATGGGACCAGTCGAGCTGGACTCAAAGGGCACCCCGTCCTGTATACTCCGCGCCGAGAAGCACCGTCAGCTCCAGAACTTTTTATCTCATCCCAGTAGAGCAAGTTACTGTTGCTGCTACTTCCTCTATAGGACTGATGAGTCAGAAGCTGCTAGCTTCAGACCTTTGGCTGTAATCCGCCTCAGTGAAATGCATGCCCTACTCCCTGCTTCCCTCTGCCTGTGATGCATGTGAATCAGAGTCTCATATAATGTTTTTAGATTCCATGTGTAAGTGAGGTCATATGGTATTTGTCTTTCTGTGCCTAGCTTTTATCCACTTAACAGGATGTCTTTTAGATTCATCCGTGTTGCCATAAATGAAATAATTTCCCTGTTTTATAAGGCTTAATTGGTGGAAGAATAAGCTTTAGTGATCTATTGCATAGGAAGATGGCTACAATAAATAATAATGCAGTCAGCCGTGGTGGTTCACAACTGTAATCCCAACACTTTGGGAGGCCAAGGCGGGCGGATCCTCTGAGGTCAATAGTTTGAGACCAGCCTGGCCATCTCTACTGAAAAAAAAAATACAAAAATTCGCCAGACATGGTGACGGGCACCTATAGTCCCAGCTACTCAGGAGGCTGAGGTAGGAGAATCACTTGAACCCAGGAGGCAGAGGTTGCAGTGAGCTGAGTTGAGCCATTGCACTCCAGCCTTGGTGACAAGAGTAAAACCCTGTGTCAATAAATAAATAAATAAATAAAATAATAATGCATTGTATATTTCAAAATTTCAATTTTAAATGTTTTAATTACAAAAAATGTTAAGTATGTGAGGTGATGGATTTATTAGCCTGATTTAATCAATCCACATTGTAAACATATATCAAAACAGCACATTTACTTATATAAATATATACAATTATTTTTACAAATTAAAAACAAAATTTTTAAACGTCTCATATAAGTTAATCAGAGAGTAACCTAAACAAAAATAAAAGCCTTAGAACTATGGTTTTAAGCTTTCTGGCTTCAGCATGTTAGAAAGTATTAAAACTGATATGTTATTTGCTTCAGTTATATAATTAAAAATTGGAAGAGTCAGAGAGAACAGAATATTTATAACTGGAACTCTGTCAAAAATTTAGACAATATGAGCATTTTGGCTATAGATTGAAAGTGTTACATTTATAAAGATATGGAATTCTCCACCAAATAGTTATTGATCATCAAGTACATACATGAAGAAGAGTTTCAGGAGTGAGTCACAAACATATGCATGTGTTATAAGAAACATACAGTCTAAAATATAATATATGTATTATATAACTTATATACAATATTTTATATTGTATAAATTATATATTTTATATATTATACATAATATATAACAAAATAATATATTTAAATATATAATATATAATTATATAATTATAAATATATAATTATATATTTAAATAATAAATATATGTTTATAATAGATAATATATTATTTATATAATGTATAAATAATACATGTTTTGGGATCATTATCAGTAGAAGCAGAGTCTGAAGTGTGTTGTAATCATGATATTGTCACACTGAACAGGAGTTAAGTGCAGCTAGAGATTGATTCTTCTCGATAGATGTGAGGCTAAATCAGCACAAGCTGGAAGCTGGGGTAAAAAACAGGGAAAGCACCATGGGAGACTTGAGGCTTCAGCTGTATTTTAAAGATGCTATGAACAATCGTGCTTATCATGTGCATTGTTAGATAATTTAAAATAGTACATGTCAAGCACTGTGCCAGATGCCTTCACATATATTCATTCTCATTTAATCTTCATACCAACTTTTGAATGTAGATATTATAACTCACATTTTACAAACGAGGAAACTGAAGTCCAAAGAAACTGAAGTTGTAATAACCTACAAAAATTATGAAGCTAACAGCTGAGAATTCTAGTCTTAAGCTAAATATTTGCCCCCAAATCTCATCCACTTTCCTAATATTTTCCTACTTACTCGATTCCCAATGAGGCAGTTTTAAAGGTCAAAATATGGTATTTGTTGGAAGATAGTGAACCTGAAGGAGTGAATTAGAAGCACCTGGAAAAAGATATCAGAGAAATTCTTCTATGGATCTTAAAATATAGCCTGATTTGCTTTGAAGAGAGAACGAGAAACATAAAAGGGAAAAAGCAGAAGGGTGGTTCTCTGGGTAATAAACTTAATTGAACTAGTTTTACAGGAACTTACTGCTTCCTAGTGGCACAGGGAGTCTTAAAATAAATGGCAGGAAAACTGAGGCACAATATATTTAATACTTCTGTTTAAATTTTCTGACTGTTTAGCTCGGACACCTCAGAATCAATTCAATTTGCAAGTGGCATCAATGTAGATGGAAGAAAAGTAAAAGTTATATTTATGGAGTAATACTTGAAAATTTAAATGTGGAGCAAAACATTTTGTATTTTATTCAATTCCACCATGTATGGTATTTAAGTAGAAAATGAGCTTTGTTTATGTTATTGATTTCAAAATATAAACACTTGAGTTTTTACAATGATACATTTATTCCATGCATCACCACTGAGATTTGCTTCAATTTGACTAATATTTATCAAATGGCATATTGGTGAGCAAAAAACAGAAAGCAATTCCTGCACAAGTTTTTGAGTAGAATTAAATGTTACAACTATTAACAGAGGTCAGGCAAGGTGAAAACAACCAGCAAGAGATGTTGAGTGACTTAAGGATGAACAGTGCAGAAACACAGTGGCAGCTGCATCCTTGGAAGGGGTGCCTCAGTTACTGGAGTTGTAGCCACTGCTTGAGTCACCGAACCAGCCAGGGTGGAAATCCCTTGTCTTCTCTTTGATTGCAGCCTTCAATTCCCCTACTAGTGCTTCTCATTGGCCCAACCAAATTGGAAGCCAGAGGCCAACAGAGCCAGGAGGATACAGTCCACAGGATCAATTTTTCTCACCTCCTTAAATGAGTGTGCAAATAATAGAAAACTGGGAACTAGGAACGAGAAATAGTTACCTGCACAAGTGCCTATCAGGCACTGTGGTAGGTATTGTAGGTACAATGATGAGTAAGGTTAGTTTCTACTCTAAAGGAACTCAGAACATAGTGAGGAAGTCAAACATATAAATATGATGGATATCTGTTATTTGAAATCAAAAGGTGCTGTAGAGGAGTCCAGATACTTAGTCAACTCACCTTGTCCCTGCCTCACTTTATTAGTGACTACCATTCATCTGGTAGAAGTACTAGAGGTTGACGATCTAGGATTTGTAGAAACTGAAAAATTTTATATAATTTATTGTATATTCATAATTTCTTAATAAGATAAAGTTTAGAAATTGCAAGATTTTTATTAGTAAAGATGAAACTATTTCCTCATGTGACCGCTTTCTTCCTCAGGCCCCTTTAGGCTCCAGATGTGTTAATCATCTTTCAGTCTTTGAAGTGCTGTTGTCTCTCATGATTTTTGTCCTTTCCTCTCCCTGCAACCCTGACCCTCACTATTACACACTACTTTTCATCTGTCTAATTGCTTCATGTGTTAGCCTAAATGCCTCTCCTGCTAGGCTAGAAAATATCTCTGACTATCCTAGTCATCTGCCTACCATTTGCTTTCATAGTACACTTTTCCTTTCCTATATCTTCAAGCTATAACTTGGAATATAATTGTTTTTATCTTCCATACTTATCTCTAAACTATTGATTGGAAGAATTATGTCTATTTGTGTTGTTTTGTTCACCATTATATCCTCATATACAATCAGAGTGCCAGGCATAGACTAGAACACAAGAAACAATAAATAAATACATTAAGTAAGGAAAGACTGATGTATTGTAATTACTGATTACATATAGTGACTAACATCAGAATAAATGTTTCATGTTGGTGATAAGTAAAATATAAGGCTGGGCTGGTATAGATGGAGAGAAGATATTATTAAGATTTGTGAGTGCTAGAATAATTCTAAAGTAATAATAAAAATAATGAATAGCTCCTATTTAATTCAAATCAAGAATTCTGAAACAGTAGAGTAATATTATAAGAGCAATATATGAGGACTACTAGTCAGGTATTTTGAATAACTTTGAAGGTGGCTTACATGAAAATGGTGAACAAATTTTGGAATCCCACTTAAAAGAGTTAGGATATACAGTTGGAATGGCTCTTCCTGATTTTTTTTTTTGTATATTTAGTCTCAATTTAATGAAATTTTGTAGAATTTTCTCTGGTACACTATATTTCATTATCTAGCCAGCACATGCCTCGATGATATTTAATACTCTCATTTGTCTTAAAAATTTTGCATTTGTTTTTCACCTAATTTTTATGTAGACCTATATTGTAGGAATGTATTGAGAGTTTCAGCTCAGACGTATATTGATGGAATGATATTCCATTAGTTTGCTGATGAGAGTCATGATATAGCATAGAAGGACACAAAAATTCAACAGCACTAAAGAAAGTGTCTCAAGAGATGCAAATCAATGGCAAAAGTTACAGTAATATCATTATTTAATCTCTCATGAATCTATTGATTCACTCTTATAATGAGAAATTAGCTATTACAGACTTAGGAGGCAAATATTGGAAGAAGATTGTAAAATGATCAACATTATTAACATCAATGGTAATTGATAATCACTAACATGTATATTAATACTAGTTAATGCTTAAAGCAATATATATTAAGTATTCTGTTCCTCTTTTAATTTTTTTTTTTTACTTTGCCCATGTTGTGATTTATTTCAGAATCTAGGCCTATAGATCAGTGATAATAATAATAGGGCTGTGATAATAATAATAGGGCTATGATAAATGTCATGGGAATGGCATCCTGCATTGGATACTGTCTTCTCCATAAGGCAGTAGGGCTCAGCGGAGCAGGAGACATTAGCCACCCCTCAAGGTCTTTTTGATAGCATTCTTGACTTCCTGGTTTCTTAGGCAATAGATGAATGGATTTAGCATGGGCGTGAGGACTGTATACACAGCTGAGATTAGTTTGTTGGAATTAAATGATGCAATAGCTCTGGGCCGAACATATATAAAAATCATGGCTGTGTAAAAAATTATGACTACAGTGAGGTGAGATGCACAGGTGGAGAAGGCCTTCTTCCTTCCCTGGGTGGAGGGTATATGCAGAATGGTGGAGACAATGTAGATATAGGAGAGGGCAGTGGTAATGAGAGGGAACACAAGAATGACAATAGCTAAAGCAAAGTCCACTATCTCAGCTGTGGACATGTCTTTACATGCCAGTTTGAGGACTGGTGAGATATCACAGAAAAAGTGGTTCATAACATTGGAGCCACAGAAAGCAACATGTGAAATGAAATAGACCTTGATGACAGAGACCATGAAACCACTCATGTAAGAGAAAGCCGCCAGCTGTCCACAATAACCTGTGGTCATGATGACTGAGTATCGAAGAGGGTGGCAAATGGCCACGTAGCGGTCATAAGCCATGGCCGCCAGGAGCACACACTCTGTGCAGGCAAGTGAGATAAAGAAGTAGAGCTGGGTCATGCAACCTGTGAAGGAGATGCGTTGTCTCTGCAGGATGAATCCGTCCAGCATCTTGGGGACTGTGACAGAGACATACCAGACCTCCAGAAAGGACATGCTACTCAGGAAATAGTACATTGGCTTATGGAGGGAGCTAGTCATCCAAATAGTGAGCACGATGACAAGATTCTCCACTACCACTAGCAGGTAGACCACAAGGAAGAGGAAGAAGAGCAGAACCTGAAGCCATGGGGCAGTGGGAAAGCCCACCAGGATGAACTCACTGACCAGAGTAATGTTTAGCTGCAGCATGATTAAAAGCACTGAAAACATTGAAGTCTTTCCTTGCAACATTACAAATAATGAAGATGACCATGGCATGAAATGTAAGACAAAAGTATATTAATAATTCAGTCTTCCCTGTGAATGAGACTCATAGAATAAGTTATGTTAATGGGAACACATCTTCAAAGGTGAAGCAAACATTTTCATTAATCTTTTTTAAATGCACTTCCATCTCAATTCTCACGTACCTGATGGCAGTGTTTGGAATCTCAATATTTACATAATTCCTAGCTCCTTTGGCAATGAACATAGACCCATTTGTCTCTCCCATGTTGATTTCAGTTATTCGTTTAATTAGGAACTCACTGCACAAACATTTGTTCTTACCTGAAAGGAAACATGAATGATAATATCAAGTCAGAAAGTTAAGAAGTTTAATATTTGGGTGATCCCTGGGCCTTGAACTAGGATAGTTTATTTAGAGTCTGAGGAAATTTTAAATTATAGTAACTATTGGAAAATTTCTTAATGACACTTGCATTGACTTCATATTAAAATGCAGAGGTTTTAGTTATCACACACAGGAGGCACTTCATATTTTGATCCTTATCTATTTCTCCAACTTCATCTCTTGTGACCCTCTAAGTGATAGTCCATGCTCCAGACATAGTGAACTAGTTTTTGCTCCCCAAGCACACTGTCATCTCTCTGACCTCCTCGGCTCTCCATACTCTCTTCCCTCTTCCTATTGCACGCTCCCTGTTCTTTATCTGCTGATTCAAGATTCATCATTCTATTTAGGAGGCATCTACACAGACTGGGTCGAGTGCATCATTAGCATTTTCTTCCCAGTGCCCAGCCTTCGCATGCATCAAGTTTTTTCCCTGTTGCAAACTTCCAGAACTCAAGAACCCGTCCTTCATGACTGTGAGCCAAATGCCTAGAACAGTGACTGGGAGACACAGAAGTTTTCATTGAATATGAACTAACAAATGGATTAATAAATCCTGTGGTGCTTTGGGAATCACAGGAAATAGGTTAGAGACAGAAGGAAGTGATTATCTGAGTCTACACTGGCAGGAAGCATGTATCTATACACTGCCTATCTTTGAAACATCCACTGCTTGCATACCCAGGACTCTAACAACAAACACATCCCTAATGTCTGAGCACATTACATCTGAGCCTTGGTGTTAACTCACTTGGTAGGTCCTTGTTTCTAAATATCAGCTATTTTTTTCATGCTCTGGTCCAGGAAGGTATGGAGAGGAAGGAAGGAACATGAATGCTGAAGGACAGATAGATCTTGTAATGCTGGAAGGCAGAAATTTTTTTGTGAGCTAGACCAACTAGCTTACTAATGGATTTTGTTAAATGTCTCATATTCTTAAAGCATAAATTCAGGTGCTGCATTCAGACCATTGCTCATTTTTTCTGACAACTTCTTGTCCACTATGTTCTTCTCTTGGCACGGAAAGAGAGGTAGGTCAATCAGGGTTCACTGTGACATTCCCCTGGACTAGAGATATTCTGGGCATAGCTCATGGTAAGAAATTAAATGATGGGGTGTTAAATGCATATTATTGGCACCACTGTCTCTTTTCCACAGCAGCACACCCTGGCAGAGTTCAGGACTCTTTGCTGGGTGGGAAAAGATTGTCCCTTACTCCCAGCCTCCAAGCTGCACTTTACTCATAATTTACTAGCAAAGAGTTCCTGGCCTAGTTATTCGATACCTTTGATCAAATGTTTTTCTTGGGGAAAAGAAACTGTTCTGGGAGCAGAGAGTAGCTAGCTTTACTCATGATCTAGCCCCAGTAGGAAGCATCACCAATGTAGAGGCTTCTACTCTTCAGGACTTTTGTAACAATCCGCAATTCCATCATCAGCCACACAGTGTACCAAAAATTCACCTCTGCATAGAATTTAAGAACACTGATTTAGAGTCAGAACAATATTTCAGTCTTATTTTCATTTCACAATAGTTGTGTCATACCAAACAGATCGCTTAGCGATTACATAATTCCATATCCTCTCCTGTAAAATGAGAAAAGCTATAATAACGCCTACCTTACTAGATCGTGTTGTGATAATTAAATGTGAGAATGCATGGAGGACTTTTGACATAGAACTTGATCCAAAGTTATTCCCTACAAGCATGAATTGTTATTATGTCATATTAGACCCATACATGTTTACTTATTTAGATATGCTCACATGTTTTCATTCACATATATTCATAAACACACACAGTCATTTATTCTCTCTTTACTCACTTTTCCTGTTATATTCTGGGGAATAAAATAACCCCAAATTTCTGGAGAACAGGATTATAGATCACTTATGCCTTATTCCTAGTTTACACTTTAATGAATTGTTTTTATTACTTAAGCCTATCCATGTTTCCTTCACATTTTCCTCCACTGTTTGCAGCAAATGTACGTCCAGAATGCTCTAGTTTGAAGCATGTGAGGATAAAGAACAATCTCATTCTAATGTCTTTGTTTTAGATCCAAAGCCTTGAACGATGGGCTCCCTACAATATCCTAGGGGAAGAAAAACGCTTTATTATACATAAGACTTCTTTTTTACAGTTGTGATCATACTTGTACTCAAAAGACAATATCAACTTACAGACTACTTCAAGAACAAGCAACATATCCCTTATGTACTTATCCAACATTCAGAAGATCCGGAGCTGCACCAATTTCCCCAACTTTGGGTAAAGATGTACTGGATCTCATTTCCCATGTGCCTCACTAACATACACTTTATCTGTTCAGTAATGATACCTCCAGTCGTTTTCCCAAGATCTTCCTCATCTTCCTTGGAGCGTTCTTCAGGAATCAGCCAATCTGTCTTGGTGTCTCCTACCACTCATCATGGTCTGTCTGTCCTTCCTCTGAGAATATAAAATTCTTCAGACATTTACACTGATCACGAGAAAGCAAACTGGTCTACAGATTCGTATACTTCCTACAGAAGCATGTATGGCCCTTGCTTGCTCTACATAGTAGTAATTGTGACTCTAAGGCATGAAGACATGAGAAGGGACAGAATAATATATTCAGCTCTAGCCTGCTCTTTCCCCATGTCTTCTCCCCAGGGACCAACTTGCACTATCTTTCCTAGCTCTAGGGAAACTTGGTGTGTACTGCCAAGATATGTCCAGGGGACCTGGGAAGGTGAATCGCCATTCATGTCTAAATTCTTGTTTAATCCTGAATGAATGTTATTTGTACCTATAAGTATGGTGTGGTCCTTTTCACTTAGTCTTATATGTAAGGTGATATAGCAAGTGACTCAGAAACCACAATAAAAAACATAAGTAGGTTAAAGGTAATAGAGACTTTGTTTTTTGGAGACAGAGTCCCGCTGTTGTTGCCCAGGCTGGAGTACAGTGGCATGATCTTGGCTCACCGCAACCTCTGCCTCCCAGGTTCAAGCAATTCTCCTGCCTCATCCTCCTGAGTAACTGGGACTGCAGGTGCTTACCACCACGCCCAGCTGATTTTTTTCTTTTTTTTTTTCAGTAGAGACGGGATTTCACCTTGTTAGCCAAGTTGGTCTCCATCTCCTGACCTTGTGATCCACCTGACTCGGCCTCCCAAAGTGCTAGGATTACAGGCATGAGCCACCTTGCCCAGCCTTTAAAATTTTTTTTCTCATTCTTTATATAAAATATGCTCCCTGCTTTCACTTATCTCGTACTATGTATAGGGCAGTATGCTATACATTCCCTGGAATAAAAACATATGACCTGATCCCTATATTTTGGGAGCCTATGATGTTTTCAGTAAAATAAGAAATATATAGTATAGTTAAGATAGAATGTGATAAGTACCATAAGAGAAGTACGAACAAAATGCTCTGAGAACTCCAATGAGGGACAAATTCTTCTTAACTGAAGAACTTGGGAAAAATTTCACCTAATAGATGTTATTTCAGACTCATGGAAGAAAGATAATTTGGAAGTAGGATTATGGAAAATAACTTTTGTTCATCAATTAAAAGACTTGGTTTCTAATCTGGATTTCACTCACTTTTTTGACAATTGACCTCAGAAGCTTGTCTTTATTCCTTAATTTATTCATCCATTAAATGGGTTAGCAATGTTTTCCTTGTCAGTATTTCCATTGTCAACAATTGACAATGTTTTCCTTGTCAGTATAATATTGTCAATATTATATCATTTATATTAGCATGAAAAGTTATGGTATAAGGGGAGTGATATCAGCTAGGTGGCAGAGTAGGAGATCTCTGTCTTCGACTCCCACAATAATTAGACAGCTGTCCATGAAAGTAGCTCTGGGAGAAGTCAGGAGTCCATTTTAAAAGGTGTAGCATCTCAGTGCAGCAAAAAATTCTCAGAATAGTTAACACAGAAAGGTTAGTAAAAATATCATTTTGTTAGCATCCCATTCCCCAGGCAAGAATGCTCCCCCAAAAAACTTCCCAGCCCATGAGTTTCACTCACAGAAGAGGAGAGCAGGGAAACCAACCAGCACCCCCACCATTTTGGAGCACTGCCTGAAGGACCCACTTCTGTTCCACCCCACTAGTTCACTGGTGAGACTGGGATAGCTGAGACATCTGGATATGGCTAGGAGTGAAGAAGGGTTGAGGCTACTGGTATTTGTGATGCAAGGGGAGCCACTGCAGCTCCGGGTGACCTGTTCTGACCCCAGCAACTTTTGTTCTTCAGGACATCAACAGTGTTTAAAGCTGTCATACACCCCCTGCAGCTTTCACTAAGGAGGACCCCACAGTGTGGTCATGGACCTCAGCCGCCTCCTTCCCAGAAGATCCCCATAGTTTTTGTCACTAAGGGTGCTGTAGTTTCCACCCTTGCAGAGCTGAGCTGTCACCCTTCTCACTCACTCCTCACCAAAAGCTGTCCCAAGTGGTGATGCCATGGGCACTTGCAGCTAATCCTATAGCTGTGTGTGTGCACGCAGCTGACTCACTCCTATAACAAGCCCCTACCACTGTCCAGGCACCTGTGGATGACTCCTGCAGCCTTATATGCTCTTATATGTGCTGTAGCTTGATATATGCTCACTACTTGTCTCCATACATTTGTCTATGATTGGTTATGGCCCCTGCCACTTGCCTAGGCCCTTGCTGCCAGACTCAGTGGCACTGCTAAAAGGACCCCAGCAGCCCTTGCGGTCACTTTGAATAGGACTCCTATCTGAATAACCCAGGTGGTTATTCAGTACTCCCACCTCTTGTACTGATGCAAGAGATTAGAAGCTTCTCCAGATACTGTACTAGCAAAGGGGAATCATAAAAGACTTGTATTATATAAGCAATACTTTGAAAGATTGGCAGATTACAAAGATGGTCGAAACAAATAGGATCAAATAAAACGAGGATAAAATAAAGTTCTATGTCTAGGTTTATGGGAAAAATCAGTTACATAAATGGAGGATGGGGAATACTTAATCTGATAATCAATACTTCATGTGAAAAAGCTTAGGAGGTTTGTGACCTCAATTTAAATATGAACCCTGAGGGTCATATGTTTACTAAAATTTCAGTTCAAGTCTAGAGAGGTGTCAATCTCACCATAATACACAAGACTAAAACTCATTCATGGTTTATTGAAAGATGAATATGTGAGGAACACTGAGCTAAACCCTATTCCAATACCTGAAATCAGAATTAGAGGTGTTTTAAAGCATTTTATACTAAAAAGCTTGGAAAATAAAAGAAAAGCACAATGAAGAAATTCAGTGTTATGCTTTCATTTCCTATTAACTGGAGTTAACCTAAAAGGGAAGTTTATATAATAGCTGTAATAACAATGCCTAGAGGAGGACTCTCCCATCACTGATTACAACCCTTTTTCAGAAACTTCTTCTGTGGGGACACTTGGACAGTAGACTTTTGATGAACTTCATATCCAGCCATTTTAAAAATTATTACAAGATACTTATACTGTTTTGGCACAAATGTATATGCATATTATATTAAAACTTTTAATAACTATGGGCTAGCAAATAATGCATGATATCCTTGGTAGTATCCTTTTGTAAACTTTATTAAGTAACAGACAACAATAAAGTTAGATCCCACATCTTAGGGAACAGTTGGATCCCATATCTGGAGATAGAATCATTGTCTTTAGAGATCTGGTTGCTGGGTGACAGTAAGGAGTTAAATTTCTGAAAATCATACTGACATACGCCGTATCCATCTCCCTGTCCAAATGAATAAAGTTACATATAGTATACACTAAGCAAAAACTATTTAAATAAATATCTTGATGGCAATGCTTTGCCACAGAATGCAATTTACAGGAGTAAGGAGTCCAGCATAGCTACAGTCAACATTTTAGTCAAATTCCTTCTTGTCTTGTTTAAACAAGCAAATATGGCTGATACTTATGATACTGTTATATAACATAATATTTTTATGAAGTTAGAAATATTTTTTCTTTCATTAACTCTATTTAGATCACTTTCTTTCAATTTATGCATAGTTTTCCATGTATACATTTTCTGTGAGCTACAATTTATTTAACCAGTGCCCTGTTTGCAAAAGTTAAGCATATTTTGCTCATTTCCTTTCCTTGTTTCTGTATTTATAAGTAAAAGTATCTATCTGCACAAATCTTTCTGAATCAGAATGGTTGCAATATTTTTAGGATTTGTAATACATATTTTCAAAATTTTTTCTGGTAAGGCTGAGACAATTTGGATCTCTCTGCACACTAGTAAAGTATGAGGGGTTTAGTTCCTGCACCTGCCAACCCCACTTGTAGGCAAGACACACAGGCCTTGCCTAAATGGCTCCAAACTATATTCATTCATTATGTGTATTCATAGCCATCATGCACTAGATACTGTTCCTGCCCATGGTGATAAAATGATGTGCAAGCAAACCTGATCCTGTCTCCATGGTGCTTATAGTCTAATCAGGGAAACAAAGTGTTAAAGAAAAACTGTACTCAGCCACTAGTTCAGTGTGGACACTGACCACAGTAAATTAGAAAATAAATCTAGAACCTGCTGTGTTTCATCAGGTGATATATTTCAAACACAAAAATTCCTAGTTTCTTCTTTCTTTGTATTACACACTAGAATGACTACTGCGTGGGTGCTGCTACCTAATAGGCTGCAGTCAGTGGCCTGTGGCTGGAAGAGATCTTATTAAAAAGTCTTGTGTTGCTTTTCCATAATGAAGTCTGTGATTCCTTGATTAGAACCATGTCTATGCAAATTACAATGGGGCAGACAATAGTGGACCCAGCTCTATCCTGCATTTTATGGCCACCTTCTGCAGAAATCCATTTTCTAGCTTGCAACCTATCCCACCTTCTCCTCTTGGACAGGTTACAAGCAAGCATTCCTAGTTCCTTAGTGATGGTTTTGAAACTCTGGCCTCCAATTTAGGCCCTAAGAATGCCACTGGACTTCATAGAACACATCGATCCCAAGTTTAATAGCGTTTTATCAGATTTCACACATCCCTTCTACACATTTCTGCTAGCTTTCTCGGGGTCAGCAACCTGATGCTGGTACAGGTGCAGAGTGCAGCGTAGGGCTCTCTTGACCTCTTGATTGCGCAAGCAGTAAATGACCGGATTGAGCAATGGTACAATGACTGCATAGAGTACAGAGACCAGCTTGTTGGTGTCAAAAACGGAGAGTGCCTTTGGCCGGGCATAGATGAAGATACTGGCTGCATAGAAGATTATCACAACAGTGAGATGAGAGGCACAGGTAGAAAAGGCCTTATAGCGTCCAGCAGCCGAAGGAATGTGCATCACAGCACCAGTAATGGCCACGTACGAAGCCCCAGTGACAGAGAGTGGTCCTAGAAGAATAAAAATGGCCAGGATAAAATCTATAAGCTCTGCTGTAGACATGTCAGTGCATGAGAGGTTGAGCAGTGGGGAGACATCACAAAAAAAGTGGTTGATGATGTTGGGGCCACAGTAAGAGAGACGAGAAATAGGAAAAACTTTGACCATGGAGATGCCAAAACCTCCAGCCCAAGAGCCAGCAACCATCTGCACACACAGCCGGCCGCTGACTATGACTGGGTAGTGTAGTGGATGGCAGATGGCCACATAGCGATCGTAGGCCATAACTGCAAGAAGGACACACTCAGTGCAGCCCAAGCCCAGGAAAAAGTAGAGCTGTGTCATGCAGCCCTCAAAGGAGATTGGCTGTCCATGATCCTGTTTGGACCCAACAAAGCCAGCAAGCATCTTTGGAATAGTGACAGTGACGTACCAGATCTCCAGAAACGACATATTAGCTAGAAAGAAGTACATGGGCTTGTGGAGGGTGGAATGGTTCCTAATAGCCATAATAATGAGTGTGTTCTCAGTCAGCACCAGTACATAGGCCAGCAGCAAAAGGGCAAGCAATAGTACCTGTAGTGGCACAGGAGCAGGGAAGCCCAGCAACACAAACTCACTCACTCTCCCACTATGGTTTGTCCACTCCATGGAACTGGTCTCTCCTACTGCTCTTCAGGAGAGGAGAATAGAGAGTCTTCAGTAGGCTGCAACAAGAACCCAGCCTTTCTCTTAATGGGTTTATACTGGTCGAATGCCACGTAAGAAGTTCATGTAATTAATCACTGAGCTGAGGCCACTGCTCTCTTCTTTAATCTGAGAATGAGCTGAGGTAAACATACAAAAATAAATGGTTTTGTACTGGGGACAAGAACAGACTCCCGTCCTGTGGAGGAGCATGCATTGACACGCACTGGGTGAAAATGACACTAGTGTGTCCCCAAAGAACATAGATTAAAAACCAAAAACTAGAAAGAGTCTGGGCTGCTCTAAAATAAGAGTTTGTCTATGAGTTGGATCATGCTCTGTTTTGAGGAAATCAGTTACACAATGGAGGAAAAATAACATGTATAACATAATTGAATTATACTATTATTACTATTAGTGCAGGCACTGTTGTGAAATGTTTGCAGTATTAATTTGCTTGATCTTAACAATCTTGTAGGCTAGTACTACTAGTAGCCACAACTTTATGTCTAAAGGAACCAAAATATAGAATTAAGTGTCTAATTCTGGGTTGCAGAAATAGCATGAGGTGGAACTAGGAAGTCAGGACCTTGGAGCTTCCAAAATATTTAGGTGACATAAAGGAAGGGCTGTACAATACATCCTGGATTTATATCTGGGAGAGGGAGTCTTCAGGACTCCATTAGAGAAACAGTTCCTTCCTGCCAGGAAGAAAGACCAACGCAGAATACAACAAGGTCACAGCACCTGTAGAGTAGAAGTCTATAGAACCCAGTACTTATGAGGAAGACCTGGAATTCATGGGGAAATCAGATTAGGAAATGGGTGCTGGATGGCAGAAAGACTACGAGTTCCAAAGTTCTGAAAGTTGCACTAAGTATCTTGGAATGAGAGTTGAATACTTTCCTTTAACATTAAGAACAATATGCAAACATATGTTTACTAGGATACTCTTTGTTTACCTTGATATCAAAGATAAAATTTTCCCTTTCCTTTTAAAAACTTCAAGCCATTTTTGTGTCTCATGTGGAAAAGTTGACATTTCTAAATGGGAGCTGATATGAAGGAAGGGTTATTTTTACCCTGTGCCCCAGTACAGTTATAGCATTGGGAGAGAGTGTAGAGTTTAGAAAGGAGAATGGGGTAGAGTCAGCTGGACACCTCATTGCTATTTTTTCTCAGACTTCTTATTTTTTTTTATTCTTTTTTTATACTTTAAATTCTGGGGTACATGTGCAGAACATGCAGGTTTGTTACATAGTTATATGTGCCATGGTGGTTTGCTGCATCCATCACCCTGTCATCTTAATTTTTAGTCTTAGATATTTCTTATGAGGCTAGTAAGGGCAGAGTGTGCTCACAAATCAAAACAACCTGCTAATGATTTTATATCTTTATACCTGAGTTTCTCTTCTCTTTACGTTCTCCTATTATTACTTGAGAATTACTCAGTGCTTGAAACCTTGAATTTTCTCTTGATAATGTAATGCAATTACAAAATACCTATGTTCTTGGCTTTCATTTCCAATCACCTCCATTCTTATCACCACACCCACAATTTTATTTATGACCTTAGCTTTGATGCTTTCTCCTCAATACCTGCCTTATACACCCTTCTTTGTGCTTTTGATCCTCTTGGCCTCAGAATTCCTTTCATTTCCTCTAGTCACTTCAACCTTCATGTTTGATGCTCTGCACATTTGAAAAGAATAGCCTTCACACATGGACTCTAAACTGATCTTTCTGCTTATACTCTCACCCTTAAAGGTGAGACCTTAGCTCAAAACGGACGATTTTACTCTCCTCCTTAAAGCTTGTCCATAGTGTGCCTTTGTGTACACAGTAAATGTTCAAACCATTTAGTCTACAGGTACAAGGCCTATAGGCACTTGATGGTCTTGGCTCTGCTTTCACCTAAACCTTATTTCTCACCACAGTCTACACTGTATTTTATATCTTGCAGCTCTCAGCCCATACCATGTGCATCACCTCATAGCTTTCCTCATGCTGCAATCTCCATGAGCATGGCTAACTTTTATTTAGCCTTCAAATCTTGGCTCATGGGGCATCTCCCCATAGAGACATTATTTACTCTTCTTTTTTCCTTTTTCCTTCACAGTTTTGGTAAGATTCCTCTGGTTACTTGTCTCATTAGCGTCCATGAAATCCTATATTTCATTTTGCTTGCTATATCACTGCAGCTATTGATCAGGTGGATATAAAGGAGGATCTCAGTAGCTGAAGTGGTTCCACATGTCCTTAATGGTGGAGGATAGAATGGATATAATTCCATGGATGTCACAGGGGTTCCACAAATACACTATGTCTAGAATAACCTTTCCCAAGCAACTTATTTTTCTATTACAATAAATGACATTAGCTTTCACACAGTCTCCTATGCAAGGCATCTGGAAGTTTCCTAGTTATTCTGTACCCATCCTCCCCTCCCCACAACTCACATCTCACACTTGTGAGTTCTAGCCAAAATGCTTCTTTAATTATCTCTCATTCAGTCCTCTTTCTTCTTCCTGTTTCTACTGCCTTCCTCCTAGTTCCTCACAGCAGGTCCTTGATATTTCTTGATTTAACTATTTCAATAGGATTTTACCTGGTCTTTTTTCCTTCAGCCTGTACTCTCGTCAATTTAACTTCTACTTGTTTATAGAGACATGTTTCTCTGTAGAAACCACTGACCACAATGGCATTCAGTTTTTGAGAACACATACAAAATCCTCAACAAAGCATCAAAATGTATTTCCTTTTAACTATTATACAGCAGTCCAGTCATTTCCTGGTATTTAACTTTTTAGAAACATGTGATGATGTTATATAACTCTGTAACTTTACACATCTCTCTGTCAAAAACACCCTGTTCCTAGGAAATTTTATCTTTTATGTTTTAGTCCCTTAGTTATTAACCCTCCCAAAGTACTCAAATTTCTATTCACTAGATTATTTGTTAGAGTGTCTATCTCTCCTTCTGACACTAGTTCCTATTATAAGGTCTGTTTTAATTACTGATTATTAAAGGTTTATAATGTGGATGCATGAATGCATGGCAAAATGGAGAAAGATGTGATGCAGGCAGAACAGATGAATTGCAGATAACAGGAATGGAATATAAAGAAAAAATGTAAAAAGCATTTTAGTGGAAATGGTCAGGAATACAAAATTTAGGCATTTACCAGAGAATATGAAAGAGTTGGAATTATATGGAAGTAAAACATGCATTGATTGTAGATATGCAGGGACCAGATAAAACATGAGGACATTAGATTAAGTGCAGGAAGATTGGACTTACATGAATAAGAGGTGTAATATTTGGGTAAAATGAACTTGATATATAGGCAATAAATCCAAAAAGAGATTATGTGAAGATAACTCGAATATGGAATGGATAGATTGGAAATAGATGATCAGAAATACTGTGGGGAGGGTAGGTAGATTATAAATAAATTAAGGACCAGCTATAAGAGGAAAAGATAAAAGAAGGTGCTATTAGTCTCTAAGTATCAACAGAATTAACCAGATGTGGAAAATATTGAGGGGTTTGCGATTTTATTAGGTGTAGAGAGGACTAATAAGATGGATATATTAGACATAAGTAAAGAAAGCATGGGATAACTGACCACTTGAAGAGGAATCAGCATATAACAGAATCCACTCACTTAATTCAGATGTCATTGACTCATCAGGGTCCTCTGACGGCTGGGTTGTTTAGGAGAGGACTTAAAGGATGCATGTAAAAAAAAAAAAAGTTGAGTCATCAGGACTAAGAAAGATGATACAGAGACTCCACTTTCTCTTTGTCCTATGGCTAGAAAACACAACCAAGCTAGGAAAGATTCTTTTATCCTACACCTTGCTCCCTCAGTCCCCATTTTGCCCTCCTCCATCCCCATTTTGCCCTCCTCCTTCTGATGCTTTGGGATGGCTCCAAGGTGGAAGCCCAAGAGACCAAAAGAGATACAAGAGGGAAAAAAGGACTAAGGCAGAGGACAGAGAAGGGGAATGTTTGGAAAGCTCAGGTCATAGGCTTTTATCAGGAAGTTTCAGGAGAGAGAGAATGTCAAGATACTCCTACGATCTCATACTTCCCTCCCTTGCCTTCCTGTTCCTTTTCAGTCTCTCCTTTCTATTATGACACACTCCTGCTCAAAAGAAAGACAAGGACTGATACTCCAACTCCGATATGTAATTTGGGGCAATTTATTTAACCTCTTCAGGGCTTACATTCCTAATCAATATAATGTGATTCATATGCCTCACAGGATTGTTGAAAGGAGCCAATGTCATTAACATATGTACAGAGCCTGGAACATGACAGGGGCTCACCAATGCTAGACAGTTCCTTCTTTATGCCCTGATGCCATCTGGGTGACACTCATTAACTCCATGATGTCATATGAGGAGCACTGAACTGAGAGTTAGGGTTTCTGGGTTTTAGTTTCATGTTTGTATTGGATGTGATTTTTAATTTGGGGTTTTGTTGCATGTGTTTGTTTTCCACAAAATGATACAAACATATAAAAATATTATTAAAGTGTGAACCTGGAAACCATCATTCTCAGCAAACTGACACAAGAACACAAAATCAAACACCGCATGTTCTCACTCATAGGCGGGTGATGAACAATAAGAACACTTGGACACAGGGAAGGGAGCACTACACACAGGGGTCTGTTGGGGGGGAAATAAGGGAGGGACAGTGGGAGGTGGGGAGTTGGGGAGAGATAGCATGGGAAGAAATGCCAGATATAGGTGAAGGGGAGAAAAGCAGCAAATCACACTGCCACGTGTGTATCTATGCAACTATCTTGCATGTCCTTCACATGTACCCCAAAACCTAAAATACAATAAAATTAAAAAAAAAAGTTCAAAATATATTGAAAAAATACTGAAAAAAAAAATCTGTTTTCATCACTTTAACTAATATTAATTTTTAACTAATATTAATTTATTTATCTTTGACAAAACCACCAGCGAGCACCAGAGAGGACTCTTCTGTAACCAGAAGTCATGAAAGTTTCCTAACCAAAAGCTTTGTTAAACAGGGTTATCTTCTTGTGCTAGCTGTGTCAAGTTTATTGGATTTCAAGAGCAAAATATAAAAATAAAAATCTAAACTCAATCCTGAAAAGGATTCAATTTTTGTTTGGAAGCATTTACACATATGGATTCTGCAGCCAGTTTGCAAATCAAATGCCATTTGCAAACGATCTTCCTACTAAGGAGAAGAAGGAGAAGTGTACAAGCTCTTTGGGACTATTTGTTGGACAGATAAAAACAACTTAATTAGAAGGGAGAAGCCTGAGAGCCATACCCTCTCACCATCTTTTTGAACTTGGCCATTTCAAGAAGATAGCATTTCCGTGAGATTTTTGAGCCAAGTTTTTAGTCCCAAGCAAATGTAGAAAATGATCTCACTTGTCGGGAATGAAGTGAGATATTATGAAAATGGGGAAAGGGTGTTAAAAAAATTGGAATTTAAATTAACATTTAAAGTTTCTAAAAAGCCTTGTCAAATACAACCAAACATTCGAAACTTCTCTTTCATATGCTAAATATGTAAGTGATCCATGGTATGAGAGAGAGAAAATATTGTAGTGTTGATAGACGAATAGAATGCCATCCCGGACAGTGAAAATACTGCCCTGTACAATCTAGTGCTGCTTACTTCTCCAGTCTTCCAGGTCACTAAATGCCTTTCACCCCAGGGTCTTCACATGTGCTGTTCCTCTGCCTTGGAACAGTCTGGTCCCCTCTCCAAGCTACCACAAATATTCCCCTTACAACGCCAGCTCAGAGCTCCTTTCAACTTAGTGGTCTTTCCAGAACCCAGCTAGGTTACCTGCCCTGGTGATTCTTTTGTGTGTCACTAATCCAACAATGATCCCATTTCAGTGTAATTCTAATCATCTGCCTTTCATGTAAACTATGAGCTTCCTGAGGGAGGGAAGCATGTCTAAATTTTTCACGATTGTATCCCAAGACCCAAGTAGATACAAAGTAATCGATAAATATTTATTGAAAAACAAGAAAGTATTGAATAATAAGTGTGCATATGGGGTCATTTTATGAGAGACATCAAAAACCAGGAAAAAGAGATTATATGTGATGAAACAGAATATAGGCAGCAAAATAAATGGAGGCAACATGATAAAGGAATGTTTAATGAAAATTCATCTGGCACCATTGAGGCCTATATTTGCATAGGGGCGAATTGTGGACTCAGGCTTCTGTTTCAGTAGGCTTAGATGTAAGATAGAATAAGATTATGTTTGTAGTAAAGGTGGAGAAGATAGGGATATAGGGCTTGAGTGAGAAAAAAATGTTATAATGAGAATGAGGTTCTGAAATCATAGCTAGATAAATTAGAAAAGGATAATGATAAAAGAGATTTATATTTCTAATTCCAATGTTACAGATAGTTACAAGAAAACAGAAACTAATAGAAGAATAACTAAGTACTCCTCAAAACACCCAGTTTGCCCACTTCATTGAATAGAACAGAAATGGAGACTTTAAGTCAGCACCATCTGATAGTAATAAGTGGTTAGAGAGAGAGTCAGTCCTCCTGAGTCTCATCAAACCCAATGTTCTGACAAAAACTAGTTGCTGAGCCTTCAGAGCTGGGCCTCAGACCTTGGGATTCAGCAACAGCTAATGTCCTGCTGGAGGAACGGGCTGAACTCACTCTTCCTGATCTCTCTGTTTCCATTTTCAAAACTTCAGCAGACTCCTTCTCCTATGTGTCATTTATTTATTTATTATTTTATCTCAGAGAGTTAGAACTATTTTCTGTTTCTGTATTAGTTTGCTGAGGATGACAGTTTCTCACTTCATTCATGTCCCTGCAAAGGACACTCATTCTTTTTTATGGCTGCATAGTATTCCATGGTGTATATGTGCCACATTTTCTTTTTTTCTCTTTTTTTTTTTTTTGAGACAGAGTCTCGCACTGTCACCCAGGATGTAGCGCAGTGGCGCAATCTCAGCTCCTGGGTTCAAGCAATTCTCCTGCCTCAGCTTCCTGAGTAGCTGGGACTACAGGCATGTGCCATCATGCCCAGCTAATTTTTTTGTATTTTTAGTAGAGACGGGGCTTCACCATGTTGAGCAGGATGGTCTCGATCTCCTGACCTCGTGATCCGCCTGCCTCAGCCTCCCAAAGTGCTGGGATTACAGGCGTGAGCCACCGTGCCCAGCCCATATTTTCTCTATTCAGTCTATTATTGATTGGCATTTGGGTTAGTTCCAAGTCTTTGCTATTGTAAATAGTGCTGTTATAAACATATGTGTGCATGTGTCTTTACAGTAGAATGATTTATAATTCTTTGGGTATATACCCAGTAATAGGATTGCTGAGTCAAATGATATTTCTGGTTCTAGATCCTTGAGGAATCGCCACACTGTCTTCCACAATGGTTGTACTAATTTACACTCCCACAAACAGTGTAAAAGTGTCCCTATTTCTCCACATCCTCTCCAGCATCTGTTATTTCTGCCTTTTTAATGATCACCATTCTAACTGAAGTTAGATGGTATCTCATTGTGCTTTTGATTTGCATTTCTGTAATGACCAGTGATGACGAGTTTTTTTCCTTCTTTTTTTTTTTTTTGAAACAGAGTCTTGCTCTGTTGCCCAGGCTGGTGTGCAGTGGTGCAATCTTGGCTCACTGCAACCTCTGCCTCCTGGGTTCAAGCAATTCTCCTGCCTCAGCCTCTGGAGTAACTGGGATTACAAACACATGCCACGTTTGTATTTTTAGTAGAAACGGGGGTTTCACCATGTTGGCCAGGATGGTCTCAATCTCCTGACCTCGTGATCCACCCACCTCGGCTTCCCAAACTGCTGGGATTACAGGTGGGAACCACTGTGCCCAGCTGATGAGCTTTTTTCATATGTTTGTTGGCCGCATAAATGTCTTCTTTTGAGAAGTGCCTGTTCATATCCTTTGCTCACCTTTTCATGGGGTTGTTTATTTTTTCTTGTAAATTTGCTTAAGTTCCTTGTAGATTCTGGATATTAGACCTTTGTCAGATGGATAGATTGCAAAAATTTTCTCCCATTCTGTAGGTTGCCTGTTCACTCTGATGATAGTTTCTTTTGCTGAGCAGAAGCTCTTTAGTTTAATTAGATCCCATTTGCCAATTTTGGCTTTTGTTGCCATTGCTTTTGGTATTTTACTCAGGAAGTTTTTGCCCATTGGCCATGTCCTAAATGGTATTGCCTAGGTTTTCTTCTACAGTTTTTATGATTTTATATCTTATGTTTAAGTCTTTAATGCATCTTGAGTTGATTTTTGCATAACATATAAGGAAAGGGTCCAATTTTAGTTTTCTGCATATGAATAGCCAGTTTTCTTAACACCATTTATTAAATAAAGTTTCTTCATTGCTTGTTTTTGTTTGGTTTGTCAAAGATCAGATGGTTGTAGATGTGTGGTGTTATTTCTGAGGCCCTCGTTTTGTTCCATTAGTCTTTCTCTCTGTTTTGGGACCAGTTCCATGTTGTTTTGGTTACCATAGCCTTGTAGTACAGTTTGAAGTCAGATGGCATAATGCCTCCAACTTTGTTCTTTTTGCTTAGGATTTTCTTGGCTATCTGGGCCCTTTTTTGGCTCTACATGAAATTTAAAGTAGCTTTTCTAATTCTGTGAAGAAAGTCAATTGGAGCTTAATGGGAATAGCACTGAATCTGTAAATTACTTTGGGCAGTATGGCCATTTTCACCATATTGATTCTTCCTAACCATAAGCATGGAATGTTTTTCCACCTGTTTGTGTCCTCTCTTATTTCCTTGAGCAGTGATTTGTAGTTCTCCTTGAAGAGGTCCTTAACATCCCTTGTAAGTCGTATTCCTGGGTGTTTTATTCTCTTTATAGCAGTTGTGAATGGAGGTTCACTCATGATTTGGCTCTCTATTATTGGTGTATAGGAATGCTTGTGATTTTTGCATATTGATTTTGTATCCTGAGACTTTGCTAAAGTTGCTTATCGGCTTAAGGAGTTTTTGGGCTAAGATGATGGTGTTATCTATATATACAATCACGTCATCTGCAAACAGAGACAATTTGACTTCCTCTCTTCCTATTTGAATACCTTTATTTCTTTCTGTTGTCTGTTTGCCCTGACTGGCCAGAACTTCCAATGCTATGTTGAATAGGACCGATGAGAGAACACATGGACACAGGAAGGGAAACACCACACATTAGGGCCTGTTGGGGGTGGTGGGGAAGGGGAGGGTTAGCATTAGGAGAAATACCTAATGTAGATGATGGGTTGATGGATGCAGCAAACCACCATGGCACATATATAGCTACGTAACAAACCTGCATGTTCTGCACATGTATCCCAGAACTTAAAGTATAGTAAAAAATAAAAATAAAAAAACTATTTTCAACACCGTGAAAATCAGCATCCACTCTCTTTAAAGCACAGAGCTCCATTTTTAATGTATGATTTCTTTTTGACAGCTCTACCGTTTGGATTATTGTTGTTTTCATTTTCTTTGTGAAAACCTTAGAAATGGAGAATTTAAAAATCTTGTTCAAGGGCATACAGACAGTAAGTGAGGAGGTCAAGATCCTTAATAACTACATATAAAAGAAAGTAAATGATCATAAAAAAGAATCTTTCACTCCTTCCAGACTTTCAGGTTTTAGCCCAAGTTCCTCAGTTAACTAAATGTGCCTTCTTTTGCACAATTTTAAAAGTATAGAGATATAGTATAACCCAATTTGTACAATAGTGCCTCAGCACAATGCTTTGTCTCCAGTTTTCGCCAGTCTTTAACTTAATCAATGCAGAAGTAGGTGACTCCACTGACTAAGTGCAAGAGTATTACAGATAACATATAGATGGGATGAAACGTATGCAAATTAAAAAGTGAGAACCTAAAATCTAGTTCAGTGGGAATCTGGAAATAATCCAGGTGAAGTTCACCTTGTAATAATGATTGCTTTTTATTGCGTAACAATAATGTGGCAAATCCTTTGCAGATTTTATCTCATTTAATCTGCACAAGTGCAAGTTAAGTACTGCTATCCACATTTTAGTTGGGGAAAATCAGACTTTCTAAAACTTGTAGGAGCTGGAGCGTGTTAGGGCAGGTACGCAGCCTAGGTTTGACTGGTTCAAAGCAGAGCATAGCTGCCTGCTGATTCCTGCCAAGCATCATATTTCTAGCAGAATATCTCAGAGCCCAAATAATTCACCCCACCGCTCAACAAATCTCACTTCCTGTATAAGCCTAAGTCTGTTTTCACTGGGTAAGGCAGTGATTTTGGAATTATAAATTTTTCATCCAGCTCCACTTCATGCTGCTCATTTCCACTTTTTCTTACTCTCAATTATTAGAAAATAACATCCTAAATTTCCAATTATTTAAACAGAGCAGCAAGTTTAAAACTAAGCTAGGTTAGATGTATCCCAGGTATCGTTGAAACTGCCACTTAACTTGAGTTAAATTATAAATAATTAGTAAGAGAGTATTTTATTTTTCAATATGAAATCCCAAACACAAAATTACTTATTATTTAGACCTTACTTTATTAATACTGCCACAAAGCTTTAACCGAGTAGAAGAACATCTTAATAAGGGAGGAAGCTTCTCATTGAATGCAGTGGCCCAGAAGTAGAAGAAAATAGAAGCTCCAAGAAAAGAGTTCATAAGGGGCATTGGATAAACACATCAGAATAAGCCAACATGGTAAAAAGGGAGGGCTAGTGAGAAAAGGTGAAGTGAGTACATGTGAGCTCATCTCTGCCCATAAAAGGAAATAGAATGTGGTCAAGCATGTGGCACAGGTTGGTATCAGAGAGATCTAACACTAGCTGTGACACTCTAGCAAGTCACTTAACATCTCAGACACTTTACCCAGACAATGGGGATAACTGCTTTGTAGAATCATAAGGATTAAATGAACTAAAATACAAAAGCACATCACTCCATATCTAGTTCTTGTTTAGAAAGAATTTAATAAAGTAGACATGAACATAAATGTTAGAAATATTTAATGTTGATTTACAGGGGATCAAACACAAAATAGTTTACCTTTTTCAATATTTGCTAGGGTTTAACATGAAAATAAATATTTTAAAGTACTTTTAATGCCATACTTACCAACTTTTTCACAAAAACACCCTAATTTGGATTCTAAAAGAATTTGTTGACATGCCAAAAAAGATAAATTTCTTTAAAGTCTCCTATTGAACATTTATGCAATGTTTGTATAAATATGAGTGTCTATTATTACTAATTTAGTATACTTCACGACTTATATATGTAACATTTATGCAATATTTGCATATGTATGAGTTATATATATGTAATATATATAACACTTAAACATATATTTTAATTGTTATATATAACTCATATATATCAGTTATGAAAGGTATTCAATTAGGAATAATAGACACTCCTAAAATAGTGACCTGAACATATCAGATTTTTTGAAAATAAGAATTCTAGATATGGACAGTCTAGAGTTCTGTGACAACTTGGTAGGATTGCCAGAATTAGCAAATAAAAATACAAGACATTGGGGATGATAGAGTAGACATACCATTCCCTCTTCTTCCCAGTCAGTACAACTAAAATTCCTGGGCATTACGTATAAAATGTAATCAGTATGTCAAAGAGAGATCTACACACCGATGTTTATTGCAGCATTATTCACAAAAACTAAAATACAGAAACAACTTACATGTCCACCATCAGATGCATGAATAAAGAAAATGTGGTAATACATACAAGGGAATACTAAATTAAGCCTTTAAAACGGGGGAAATTCTGTCCCCACCCCTCTTTTCCTTTTGAGACAATTTCATTCCTGTCCCCAAGGCTGGAGTGCAATGGCACGATCTTGGCTCACTGCAACCTCCGCCTTCCAGGTCTAGCAGTTCTCCTACCTCAGCCTCCCAAAAAGCTGGGATTACAGGCACTCACCACCACACCCAGCTAATTTTTGTATTTTTTAAAGAAGAGACGGAGTTTCACCATGTTGGCCAGTCTGGTCTCGAACTCCTGACCTCAGGTGATCCACCCACTTCGGCCTCCCGAAGTGCTGGGATTACAAGTGTGAGCCACCACGCCCAGCCATCATTTTTATTTTCTAGATGAAGAAAGGAAGACAATAAACTTGCTTTAGGTCAAAATCAACTAAGTAGTAGAATGATGTTCAACCATGATGTGTCAGACAACAAAGCCCATGCACTGAACTTACTACAAAATCTCAACTTCCTTGAGTTTGAAGCTATCTTGTTTTAAATTTTCAATCCTTCCTTCTCCCAGCAGTTGCTATGGTTCTCTGGAGGAAGACTTATCACAAACCCCTATCCTTTGCAGTTGAGTTAGCAGGTTGTGAAAGCTGTGTCTAATTACAGAGATGCTTGACTAAGTCCCTATATAAGCTAGCGTCTTGCCCTAGCTGCTTCAGGGAACAAGGATTGTTGAAGTGAACCTAGAGATCTTGCTACCTGAAGCTCTTTAAAGAAGCACAGGTCAACCTAACAGAGAAAACCTTTTGTCTGCTTCTAATGTACCTCTGTTTGGGACACCCACCAAGTTACTCATGCTGGATTGCTTCCAGTTCTTGTTAATTTCCAGTGTATTTCCATACAAGTCTTTCTCCTGATAGCTCATCTCACTCAAAACCCTTCCCCTCACCTACATGCATTAATAACATGTTTTAATTGTATTCTTATAACACATGAAATTTTAAATATATCTCCATATAGCACCAGACAGTGCTCTCAAATTATTCTGCCTTTTATAAAGTGAAAGTTATTTCTTCTATAATACACAATAATTAGGCAATGTTTGATATATATTCCAGGCACCATGTGCTAGGTGTCAGAGACATAATAATTAACATCAATACTATTTGGAAATTGAGGGGTTAAATGGTGAAGTACGTGTACAAACAACTAGATATGATTTAAGACAGGATGATAGAAATGCAAAATTGAGATTAAAAAGTTCTTTTTGTGGTGCACAGAAAGGGGTAATTTATTCCCATTACATGCAATGCTGAATGAGACTTCAAGGTTTTTCAGGCCAATTAGCTGGAAAACTAATTGGCTTTACTTAGCTGGGGACTCCAGCAGGAGTGAAGTGCACTTGCTCAATGAACGGAGTGTCTGATCAGGGGCCAACAGCCATCACCAGGCGACTCATAATCACAGACCATCAAGAGGCATTGAAGACTGGGCTCCACAGAAAGGCAGTTCTATTGATTGCATGTAAAAGCATTACTTTAAAATATTCTAGCAACTGTGGGTCAGGACTTTGAGATGTCAGTCCTCCAATAAATAGCCAAGAGAGAAAACTATCGTTACTGTCTTATCAAATCACCTCTTGAGAGGTAAATGGTGGGTTCCAAAAGGCAATGTATTCATTTTGCAAACTCTATTCATAGGGACCATGGGAAGCTGGCTACTGTGACTTAAGTTTAGCAGCCCTGCAGGACGCTATCTGCCAACAGTATTTCTCTTGCTTTGAAGGACCCTTCCTACATTCTGAAGTTCCACCAAAATTAGAGGCACTGGCTACAGTGGCATTTCAAAAATACATGCATGGTGCCTGGGACAGGGCAGGGAGGGACACAATAAAAGGAAACCTTGGAGCATTGTTGAAAGTCACAGCTGCCTCCAAATGTCTGCTCTTCAGACCAGAATATCAAAACTCCTTCCAATAACTGGGTACTTGTCCACAAGTGTGGTTGCAACATTTGGGAGTAATGCTAAAGATTTTGTAAGCTACGCATTATACTGGAGGAGTACTACTTTAAGTTATTTTATTGAGTAAATACGCATAATAAGTATTTTAAGAGGCTCCCTACATGGAAGTGTTTCTTCACTCCTGAGGAGAAATAGAAAGGAAAGCAAGCTCATGAGGAAGTATAATAATACGCAAATATTATTTTACAGGGTAAGGATTAACGTTTGCTAAGGGTAGGAATTAGAGTCAGTGTTAGGCTCCAACTTAATTTAAATATATTCTAATCATTGAAGAATTAATTTTTCCTCTAAGTTGCAAGTTTGCCAAATCACCATTTGGCTTATTTTTTAAGTATGATTTTTATCTTTAATTTTTAAATCAAACCATTGATTATATTTATCAAGCAGATTTTGTGTGTTTTGAAAGATAGTCATTTTTCATGCTATTCTGAAAATATTAATTGACTAAAATGCTGACATCTTGATCATTATTATCACTTTCTTGTTGATTTTAATGTTTCAATCTATGTCAACCAGCATATCCTGACACTGCAGTTACACTGTGGAGCTTCTGCCCTCCACATGCGATTAATGACACATCTGAAAGAAAGCCTCACAGCATCCTTGGTTGGGTTGACAGCCAACTCCAGAAACATGAATCTTTCAAATTGTGTTCTAATGCTTATATGAATATCAGTTTTACAAACTGAAATTGCAAAGAACATCTGAGTAACATATATGAACATACTTTTATCTTTCACTGAAATGTTTAGAAACTCATTCATTAAATGCTGCATACAGTCAAAGGAGAAGGAAACAAAATGAATTCTTGGGCATTGTTTAAAAACGTACTTTTTCACCAAATTTCTTAGAGTTACTTGTAAATGTCTACTTTTATGGAAAATCTATTTTTAGACAATTACCTTTACACTAATTCATTGTACAAAAATAATAAATTTACTGTGTTCAAACTTTTTGTTATTAGGAAGCATCTAAAATGTCACATACTTTTTAAAAAATGCAGTCTAATGATCAAATCTCAAATACCAAGAGTCTTGGATATTTCAGCCTTGTTTTGCTCTGGTCTATTTATACCAATAGGCATCATCAGTTCACCACCTCTGTAATTTGCTTAGCAACACCACCAACAATAATAAAATGACCTCGTTTCTGATGTTTCTATCTTTATATTTCCTTCTTTAACCTCTCCCCTCTGATCGTCTTTCTCATCTAACCCTACTTCTCTCTGCCTTCTGCTATTAAATTCATCCTTTAGAATTCTCATAGGGCTTTTCTATTCTGGTGAGCAAGTGGTTCAAATTCCCCAAACTCTTACCTCGATGCTCCATCCTCATCACCTCCTTTGGGATAGGGAATAGAAATACAAAAGGGGACTCTGGAGTTAAATGCATATTCAAAGGAAGACACTGTTAAATTCTCAATGGAATAAGCACTTACTGATACTTAGAATAAGGAAAAGATTAACAAGGAAGTTTTTCAGGAAAAAAATCGTAAATGACATTGGATGATTTAATGTGTGGGCACAGTATAGCTTATTTATTTTATTATTGTGATTTTTTCCAGATACACAGAAATGCAACATAACAAATATTAAATTAGCTACCACCCTAAATCCCAATACTCTGCCTCCTTCTTCTCCCTACCTATAGGTTACCACTATCCTAATATTTGTATTCTTCTGTGCATACTTTTTTAAACTTTATACTATATTTATGTATATTCACAATGTGTACATCTTAAATTTTTCTGAATAATTGGTATCATACTGTACATATTCATTCAAAAGTAACTTTTATCCACATATTATGTTTTTAACATTTTTACATGTTAATAGAAGTAAATCTAGTTCATTCACATCAAATGCAATAACAATATTTCTTTATTTCCCTGTTGATAAACATTTATGTTATTTCTAAATTTGGAATGTTACAAACGCTACTGCAATGAGCCTATAACATTTGCTATCCCTTTACTTTTATATTTTCTGTGTAATTCTATTTTATGCGATTTTCTTGTATAAAGTACATAGCTAAATTTTTCCAATCTTTCTAATACAGGTTGGGCAGGCCTAATCTGAAAAATTGGAAATCAGAAATCCAAAATGGTCCAAAATTCAAAACTATTAAATGCTAATATGACACCACAAGTGGAAAATTCCATATATAACCTCTTGTGATGGGTCACCGTCAAAACACAGAATGCAACACATAGCTCATTTGGCATCCCCAAGAGAAAAAGACCCAGGTTGTTTTTGAGGAAAGTTTGTCTACTTTCTTCATGCACACCCCGATTCCCACATGCAAGTATGCCCATAAAGAGTAATCAAATGGCATGTGTGCAGGCCAGATCTACCAATGGCAGCTTCCCCATAATGGCCCACATGGGCTCAAGACCTTTGTGCACCACTTACTGTGTTTTCTTGCTTATTCTCTGTTCTATGGTGTAAAGATAACGGTGATGATATCAAAAAGGCCTGTAGATAACCCTATGGGTAATAGTGATAAGAAAAAAAAGAAGCATTTATATTTATATAACATAGAAAGTCAAGCTGTTGGTGAAACTGCAAAGCAGTGTCAGTGTAAAATGTCTTATAGAAGGTATATTCAGTTAGTGATCACCGTATATGAAATGAAGAAACAAAAGGATAAAGTTCTATGCTGAAAACGATGAACAGAAGTTAGTAGAAAAAGAAAAACACTGCATACAGCTAAAAATGAAGATCTCCATAAGAGTGGATCTATCAGCTCTGCAGTGAACACGTGCCACTTAAGGGTAGGCCCATCATGAAATAAACAAAGATCTATCACAAGGAACTCAAAATTGAAAAGAGCTGTAAGTATTCAACAGGCTGGTTGTGGAAGTTTAAGAAAAGATATAACCCTGAAGTTTTTAAGATATGTGGTGATAAGGCATCTGCTGATGACAAAGCATCAGAGAAATTCATTGACAAGTTTTCAAAGGTCATTAGTGATGAAAATCTGACACCAGAACAAGTCAATAATGCTGATGAAAAATCACTGTTTTGGCATTATTGCCCAGAAAGGCACTGTCTACAGGTGATGAGACAGTGTTTATGGGAACTAAAAATGCTATAATTTTTTCAAAGCATGGCTTTATCTGCAACCCACAAAATTTGGTACTTTGTGCTCATGCCTGTAACCCCAGCACTTTGGAAGGCCGAAGTGGGCAGATTGCCTGAGGTCAGGAGTTCAAGATCAGCCTGACCAACATGGTGAAACCCCATCTCTACTAAAAATGCAAAAATTGGAGGAGAGATCCAAGATGGCCGATTAACAACAGCTCAGGATTGTAGCTCCCAGTGAAAGCGCAGAGAGCATGTGGACGCTGCAATTTCAGACAAATTTCTGTGGCCCACAAACTGGGAGCTACCCAATGGAGGAGCCACATAGTGCGACTCTTTTGGCCGGCGCGGCGGTTTTGCCGGCACCCCTGCGTGGCGCGGCGCGGCGCTTCTCAGTGCAGAGTAAACACGACTGGGTGCCCTTTGAGTTGGGCTCAGCTGGTCCCATCCCCACAAAGAGAACAGCAATTGGAAGCACTGAGGACTGAAAGTTTCACAGTAAGCACAGCTGAACCCAGGAAGGCCAAGCTCTGTGGGAAAGGGGCATCCGCCAAAGGAAAACTAAGAAACAGAAAAAATTTCATCACCAACAAGCCGGACGTCCACTCAGACCCAATCTGAAAGTCGGCAATTACAAAGATGACAGGTGGATAAATCCACAAAAATGGGAAGAAACCAGTGCAAAAAGGCTGAGAACACCCGAAATCAGAATGCCTCTCCT